>DWAO01004294.1:0-12993 GCA_018230605.1 Heliconius congener
CCTACCCTGCTGTGTGCGGGATACAGCGTGAAGCTGATTTATTTATTTATTTTTTACGATTAGATAAAAAGAAAAACTAAACAATCCAATTATTACAGAGAAGAAAACGGAATGATCAACACTTACTTCTCCCTACCTTGCTATATGCATCACACATACAATAAAGAGCGAAAACAAACAAAAAAACATAAACCATAAAAGAGCAGATCAACTTTTGTTTCGCAATATTTTTTGTAAATAGAAAATTAATTATGACATGAGTTGTAAATTATAATGCGAGTGAAATTTATAGGCCGTGTAATAGTGTAGTAGATTATAATGAGCACGCCATGTTTCAATTATACATATAAAACCTAATTGTCCGTCGTATTTACGGTGTACATATTGGAATTAAAAACAGACGTCAGAGTCGGGACAGACGGGCAAAAAAATGCCCTAAAACGTTTTCACTTCTTTTTAGTTACCCAACCCTGAAAAATATCTTATTTTCGCTTAGATAAATTGATTATTAGAACAATATTTTTGTATTGTTTCTAATAAATTAATAGGAACCTTATTGCTTGCTATTTGCATTGTCACTCATATGCATTATTATTTTTTTAGCTTTACACTATATTCCGCATATAGTAGTATGCTGGGGGAACCTACACTTGGTTCCCCTTAGCATACTACTCAAGACATTTCCCCAGACGTTCCCCATTTGAAGCCCAATTCTGAAGGTATGCGTGACGAGTGGCGGAACTCAACGCCTACTTTGCCTCGTTACCACGTTACACGTTACACTCGTTACACGTTATTAAATATTCATTAAATATTTCATTACCTCGAATGGGAATCGAACCCACAAACTACCGCGTTCACAATATTAAACATCATAATGTCATTACATTGTCATTACATGTAGGTATTTAAAATAACTTAAACGAGAATCTATAGAAAAAATTTAATCGAAATTGTCTAATGATACATAGAATTTCGTTATCGTTTACGAAATATAAAAGATAATATACTTAAAACTTAACAATCAAAGGAAATTAACTTTTACCCAAATAACTTTTTAGTTTTATCAGATGCAATTAAGACCCTCGACCTACATCTACCCCGATACAATGTTTACGTAACTTACGAGGGTGAGACAGCGTTAGGCGTTAGCTTCCGTTGCCTCACCTTTTTTAATTTATTACCAACATATGTCTAATGCAGGCACCAGGTGTAGTTTTTATTTGCTATGTATATTAATTAAAAATAGTGAATTATCGTTATATAGAAGAAGTATTTTTTATTGCTATATTAAAACTTTTTAAAAAATATATATAGTATTGAATTTAAGAAAACGCAACGTAAGACTCAAGTAGTTCTCAGATCCAAGATCAAAATTAATTAATTAACTTTACGTCGACGTTTGTACGTCAGAAAATGTCTCCAACATCCCTTGCCTCAATCACTTTGATATTACGCTACGCTTCACAATAATTGGATGGCAAAAACAGATGAACATCCCCCTAATACAAATATATAAATTAAGCAAAAAAATACATTCAACCCATATAGAGTGAAACTAAAAAAATATATTTGTATTTTTGTTCATCACACACGAGATACGCGTGTAGAACATACAGGTAAATCACTCACTCATCACTTTGTTCACTTTGTTCTATATTCGTTCATTATTCATTTAATAACATCGTGGTACATGGCGGAATCCATCACATACTACACTCATACTTATCAGATCAACTACTTTATAATGTATCAAAAAAAATATTCCCCAGAAAAGGATTAGAACCCAAAACAGCGATTACTTAACTTAGTTTATAAATATTAAATATCAAATGCCATTTATGGACAATTCTTTCGCACATTTTATCTTCTAAGGATTCTGCATCTTAAATACTCGAGCGCTCTAGCAAAATATCTCATTATAATAAAACAGACTGAATTAATTCAATGCAATATCCACTTCATTTAAAATGTAGAATAGTAGTCTGTAAGAACTTGTATCAAGGAGGTCGACATGGCTTTCCGTATTGCTTATTTAAACTGGATTTAGTTTGTAACGTTTAAGAACTTTGATCTATCAACGAATAAATTTATGTCATTAAATGTAAATGATTATAATTTTAATTTTTAAAGTCTATTTACACTAATTTAGGGTCCCGTACTAAAACGGAAAAATGGGACCCATATTACTAAGACTTCGCTGTCTGTCTATTTGTCCGTCTGTCATGAGGCTGTGGGTACTTCATGGGCCATGATAGCTAGACAGTTAAAACATTTGTAAAGAACAAATACTAAAAATTTGAATAAAATAAATATTTAAAGGGAATAAATGTCGAAAAAAGCATGAGGTCACGTAAAAAGCATGACGACCCCACGGAGGGAATGTATGTACTGTGACAGTGGACGAGGCGAAAGATATATGTAGCGTTTGGCGCTCCGTTCTCTCTCACAGCCCCGCTAGGGATAAAGCGTAAAGCTAAGATAAATATATCTGGCGTGACATAAGTGTACGGATTTTGTTGTATGGACGATACTACAAATATGTTATGTTAGCTTCACGCTGTATCCCGCAGAGAGCAGGGTAGGCAGACGGAGCCTAGTGTTAATACACTCCGTTCCCCACTTTCTGCCGAAATTTGGAGGCATTGCGTGTTGAGTGCCGCGCTTTGTCTCGACACCAGAGCGAGGAAATGGAAATATAAATTTAAGTAAATATTTCATCTCCTCGAGTGGGGATCGATCCCACAACCAGTCGGTTTTCCAGTCACACTTTGTACTACTGCGCCACGACTGGCCTCTATACTACAAATAGATTTTTCGAAATCCATTTCTAATAATATGTTTTCAGACAAAGCAATAATCTTTTGAATATCAAAATTTTATTCTTTATTATGTTATACACAGCTAGTATACAAAGGTCTACGATCAAAGGTTATATTATAAAGATACGAGGATATACTTACGAGGTGTTCGCCAGATAGCACCTCCAGCAGCGATATGAGGTTGAGTCCATCGCGTAGATCCTCGAACAAATCGTTCACATGTCGGTTCACCTGTAAATATAATCACGTTATTTTAACATTTAAAATATTTAATTATGATACAATAATAACTTCATTAGGTTTCTTATTAATTTTAACATGAAAATGCCTAGCGAGATTTAATTTAGACAAGTAAAAACTAAAGATGAATTATATTTTGTTATTGAAGAAACTGTACATCATCAATCAAAAGCAAGGTCTATTGATATAAACTTTAAAACGGATTCATTCTAAATTTGTTTATTTCATCAAATTATTAATTACGACTTCGTTCAAAAAAAAAAAAATTTAATAAGACCAAACAAAGCTTTATATAATAGCTACAGAAATATTATTTCTACGTATCGGTGATCAAATCGTGCGTGTTATTTCAAGACATCAATTAAATTTTATTGCCAAAAATGTTCATTCAAGGTTATATCCATAGTATTTAAACGCCAAGCGATTATTTTGGAATATTCTATTCAAACACTAACACTATTCTGTACAATGCTGTAAAATATTGAATAAAATAACAAACAACAACAACAATAAAAACAACAAAAAGTGTACTTCAGTACAAACTGCAAAATAAAAGGAACTATACAACGAACAAGTTACATGAGATATACAATCAAAATTCATGCTCATTAAGACTAATTAATCTGCCTGTTAAATCAAAAGAAGAAGCAGGAAATAAACAACAAAATGAAACGACAAAATCTTGAAAGATTAATAAATTATCCGATTAAAACACAACAAAATAGATGACATACGCCATCGAACTCATCATGCCAAACTTACTTGCTGTGGCGGACAACACGGTTGGTTGTTGACTATCTCGCACACGTGCAACCGTGTGTAAGTCTGTCCGAGCAGCGTGAAATATGAAAAAACCTGGATAAATTGTGCCGATGTAATATATGTATGCACCTAATACTTTGGTACCACCATTACTGAGATACGGTTAGTGGATAAATTTTAACCATTTTTATTCTATTTATATCCAATTAAATTGAAGTTAAATCATGAAAGTAACTCAAACTATTTACTAAAATATAAACAATATAATAAGTATAAGATAAACCTAAAATTTATATAATAAACTAAATACATGACATACTATCAAGCAAACTAAAATATACCATAGGAATTAACAATAAGATTTTGTCCTATTAAGATGTTTTTTTGTAACTCCACAATAAAATAAACATAGTACGAATATTCTAAATGTAACTCAAAGAATACTAGTGATAAAAACCTATATTATATATAACAGTAAATAAATTAAATGAAGTACAAATCTAAAAGGAAACTAACATACATATATATGTAAATCAATACGGACAATACTATTGTTATTAATCATAAAATGTGAGATCATTTCTAAAACCCATAAGTTTTGATGATGCATACAACTGACTATTGAATGATGAGCTATTCAACTAAGCACTCTTAATTGCCCCAAAAATGAAGAAGAACTAAGGCACAATTCAAAATATAATATAATGACAATGTAATAAATAAATAATATTGAACAATTCTAATATCTACATATCATCTACTAATAACGTAAGTACACACCTTCAGATACTTCCAATGCTGATCCACGTCCGAATGAAATATGTTAGCAATCAAAGAAATATAACTTATATTAGTTTCTTAAAAATAATTTTAAAACTAGTTTCATTATTTAATTGTTTATGGTTCTATAAGGTATATAATAATTGACTTTCAATATAGGAAATTGAAAAGTTCAATATATATTGGGTTAACATAAATGACATCACTCGCCTTTTTGATAAAACAAAACAAATCATCTCAGTTACTTTTTAAAATATTGTGCCAACGACCGATCACGACTTCCGTTTCGTATTTGATATCTGTTTCTCTTTAAGCTCTGTTTAGTAGTTCTACTTGGTAGGTATTAGTCACTCAATAATAAATATCTCTTCAATGCCTCCTGAATTCGGCGGTAAGTGGGGAATGGAGTGTCTTAACAGTAGGTTCCCTCTGCCCTCCCCTATCCCCCCTCCCTCTCCCTATGCGCGGATTCGGCGTGAAAGCTGATTTATTTATTTATTCTTTGATACTCAGAATCAGTGTCTTCTTAAGTTCTTATACTTCCCTTAGGAATCGAAACGTATTGCTCCGTTCCGTTTATCTAACGGTCAAAGAACAGGATTACAGTAAAGGAATGCTTGTGACTCATTGCATATGATTAATAACATCTATTAGTGAGTGATATACAAAAAAAAGCTCATTCAAATTTGAGTTTAATTTCTAATATCATAAGGGGTGGATGTATTCGGATGTTGATCACCGTTCAAATCTCATCAGACACGCTTAACATTAAGTCCATGATTAATTTGAACCTTTGAATCATATCACGATGCCTTGAAGAGGGCCTTAATCTTTGTTTATCGAAAATTCAAACAAGCTGTTTTGGATGTTTTGTTTATTGCAGTATATGGTTAATATCTGTTTTTTTTAAGACAAGAATAAAACTTATCATTTTTCTTGTATCTTTAAAACATATTAATGAACAAAAATAGATCTAAAACGTAAGAATGTCTCAGTGGAACAAAAAATAACATTTTTAATTAAATTTGTAATGTGAAAAAATATGTCACGTAAAATTCTTATATAACTTTTTTGTCGCATACCACAATTTGGTTATAATATCCGTGTCTAATTCCAACTAGATATAGGATTTATATTAAATTATCTATCGGTGTTTTTTTAAACTTGTATACTGGAACTCTCACCACGATTTGTTCGCTGTCGAAATCAAATAACACAACATTAATGAAATGAAATATACTTTTTAGTTGCAAGCATGTAGTTTTTAGCCAAAGAGAAAGAACCCAGTGACTCTTTTTTAATTAGAAAGATTTGAAATTGAAAGTATTTGAAGATAAGATGAAGATGAAATAAGGGTTCGAGTAAAATATATAAAATGAAATGACACAGTCAAAACTAATCGTGTCGCAGGGGCGTAAACGTGCAAATGTTAACGCGACAGGTTGTGGGTTCGATTCCCACTCGAAGGAAAGAAATATTTTATATTTTTATTTCCTCACTATACAATATAAGATTAACGTGTGGCGCCAATAAGTACATGACATTTCTGCCATATATAGATTTAGCTTACGCATTAATTTGCATAATAGACTATATATTAGCTGGATAAAAAAAGTATAATTAAGCTACGATATTCTTCCTTGAGCCTTCCTTCCTAAGAACTTCAAAATTAAATTCTTATATAAGAATTCGGAAGCATTCTTTTTATTTTATATATTTTTTAATTATGATTTTGAGACTATGAATGTCGTCAACTCTAAATACAAACCTATATAAGGGATGTAAAACACTCTACTGACAGTGTTTTAACCTAGTTACTAGACACAACACTGCGGCGGAGTTTGTTTATGTTGTTAGCAGAACCAGGAAATGAAAATAATTCATTCCCTCAGTGGGAATCGAACCCACAACAGGCAAGCATTTAATCCATCATTTCAACCCCACATTACACAACCCCACACCCCACAACATTTAGACCCACATTCTCCCCTAATAACATAAAAGTAACAAAAATTGGAATGAAGCTTTAGAAGGATACAAAAAAAAGTAGGTAGGTTTACTACAAAAACCTTTTAATACAACAATAATCTCTTAACTAAAAAAAAACTAAAGATGATTTATTTCTTATAATACCATATTCTTCATACTTAAGCAGTATTGGCTAATAGCCGTAGGTGGGATCCTGTCATGGCGATAACTTACCAGATATGGACCCGTACAATACGTGGCCCAACGTAAATTAAAACGACACCCACAATAAAAAAAATATTACGTCATACGAGATGTTGTTTGATGAAATCATAATTATTTTCTAGTGTTTGCCCGTAAAGGTTGGATTTCTATATGGTAAATATTTAACAAATACAATACTGTTTGTACTGGTAGTTAACGATGATTACATCAAAATCTATTTTAGAATTGTAATATTTGTCTATTTATCATAGAAGTTATTTTAGAAAATAGTTTTTCTTCTTCACGCTGTATTCCATATATAGCAGGGTAGGCAGAGGGAATCTGGGAACCTAGTGTTAAGAGACTCCGTTGCACATTAAGACACTTATGTTCCCCACTTTCCGCCAGATAGAAGTCCGGGGTTTGTGGGTTCGATCCCCAGTTAGGGGAAATGGTTATGTATAAATTATGTCTGTTTTCCAGCTCTATTACACAGAACGTGGCGTTAAATTATGCGGTGTCTCAAAAATCCGTTGGATACTTTAACTACATTTTAAAACTTACAATCCAATCTTTACCGAATTAAAAGCACTCAACATCTTCATCTCATCCTATCCCGATTCACATCGAAACAAAGATGTATTTAATTCAATTTGCATGTCCTAAAATGGCGTGGTTATATAAACCGTAAGGCCATATCGTTTCTCTTTCACAAAGCGACCCATTATCGTATATCTGAGTAAGCTAAGCAAAACATCCTGGGATGTCTACAGCGTGCGTCATGCTGGCTGAGCCTCCGTCATCCTTTGTGCTTGTGCAATGGTGGTATGGGAATCTGATTTTGCAGGCGTTCAGTTTTCAAGGCTTAGTCATTCATATATATTGTGACCTATAGGTTTCTCTCGAGAATTTTTATTTTTTTATTTACGAATATTTTCATTTCTTAGCTCTGTCACCGAGGCAAGAGCCCGGTGTTGAGTTCCGCTATTTAACACGCAATACGTCGAAAAATTCGGCGGAAAATGAAGAACGGAGTGTCTTATTTTGTTCAAGATAACGTAATATATAAAATCATTCTATAGTACAGTTGTTTTTAGGTGACATTTAAAAATATATATTATCTATCAATTTTTTTAGTTTCTAGTTTACACTAGTTGGCGTTGAGTTCTGCCACTCAACACGCAATGCCTCCAGAATCCGGCAGAAAGTGGGGAACGGAATGCCTTAACTTTTTTTATTTATTTTTTGGTTTTTTCTAGTTTCCACTTAAACAAAGCATTCTAAGGGTTCTGTATTCTGACATATCTTTAATGCAAGGGAAGTGGTGAGCTTGTGGTCAGTTGCGTCATTTTTTATGAATGAAATTTAAAATAATATTTTAATATGTATATAGACACCAAAGTGACAAAGGCAAGGGCGCATGTGACAGCACGTGCGGTATGATTTGACTAAACAACTAGTCGTTAAGACGTACAATGGAAAATCCCGTTTTTTCTTGACGTTGGTACATAACCAACTACAGTACTGTAAAGTTTCGTCTAAATCCGTTCATAGTTTTTGTGTGACATTGCAACAAACATCACGGATGTGGGTTCCGTACCGTTTGGATGAATTAATTATTTTCTTTTTCTCGTATATGTAGAAATTTTTTGTTCAGGAAATCATGGGGCCGTAGATCCCGTTATATGGTTTGAATTTCGATATCTACAAGCGTTCTAAAGAACCCTTGGAGATATCGAATTCAAAGCCTTTACCTCAGATCCCATTGCCAGTTACCGTTTACAGACAGGCAGACAGACAGACGGACAACAAAGTAATCTTATAGGGGTTCCTTTTTTACTTAAAAGGTACGGAACTCTAAAAAGAAATTAAAACAACAATGAACACTTACCATCATTAATCAAAACAAAGATTAAAAATAAGTTAGATTTTTATCTCATTATTATTCAGAGGCGATCTCGGTGATGGCGTCAAGGCGCATTTCACGTTTTACTTGTCACAATCATACATCAAGGAAGAATATCGTATCGGGAATAGAACGTGCAACCTTCATTATTCATATTCAATATCTGTCACTATAAAAGTCCCTACTTATAAAGCTGTAAACCTAGTATTAAGATAATTCCCAGTTTTCGCTCAATTTTTCAGATATTGCGTATTGAGTGGCGGAGCTCAACACCGCGCTTTATTTTTTTACCTACCAGAGCAAACAATACATTCAATTTAATGAAAATAAATTATTTTCAAAGATGTAAAAACCACATAATATTGTAAATCTGAATCGAATAACTCAGTTACTTAAAAGTGCATACTATTATTTTACGTACGACACGACACGGCGCCAGACGAATATGGAACATTTAAATACTTATTCTCATACGAAATGTATGGGTCATGTACAACAGCTTTCCCTCGTTCTGTAAACATAAATTGTTCTCGAAAATTCACTGAATCACTGATACCGAGTGTGTGAAGAATTAAGACGATGCACAAAATGTTTATGTGTTTCGAAACGAAACGTTTGTATTCGACAAAGGCATTGCAAAACGTTACTTATAAGTTATAAACAATAATATTAACTTCTCTTACTTTTAGATGTTACTTCTCGAACATTCCATAATTATATATTTGTTTATAATTTTTACTTTTAATTATATTCCTAGTCACTAGGAATCGATAGTATCGAGTAAGACTATGAATCATAAATCACTATCTTAACTTATCGACATTATCTATTTACCAATATCTTATATTATCATCTTGTTGTTATGTATATATGATATGGGAAATATCTCCCGATTTCTACAGAATCTATCTGCCCATTTCAAGACATTGCGATATGTTGAGTGGTGGAATTCAACACCGCACTTCGTCTACAGTACGGGGAAATAAACATAATTCGTTCCCTTGAATATGGATCGAACCCACAGCCGTGGGATTTGCAGTGTAACGCTATAACGTCATGACAGTGTTTAGAACATTTATATATTCAAATCGGGAGAACATCTATAAAATAAATATATATAAACATTTATTTCGATAAGTTCCAACTGCGCCAACAGTCAGTGAAATCTTTACATAATATAAAACAATGTCGCTTCCCACTGATATACGAAGATCAAACTGCGCAACAGATAATTATGTGTTTAATAATAGACAAAATTATTCAGGATAGAAAAAAGAACCTAGCATTAAGACACTCCTTTCTCTACTTTCTGCCGAATTTTCGAAATATTCCATCTTGAGCAACAAACACTAAATATTGAGCGAAAGTAGCCAAAATGCAATAGAGAAAACAGGTAAATTTGTAAATTAATGAGTGCCCCCAATAATAGATTTTCTTCAGCAGTTACAATTTTATTATAATGATGTATAGAGAAGCCATACAATCATACAAATCTTACGGAACATACAATCACGTCCAATTTCATCTCACGATAAGAAACTTGATAATAAATTAAATTGAGGAAAGTTTAGGGTAGGACTCGCACATTTTATTACCAATATAATTACAGTTGGACAGTGTATGGACTTCAATAAGTATAGCTTTCTAGTAGAACTACCTACTAAATACTTGACGATTTCTCTTTTCAACAACAATTATATGGAATTAAATTTAAACCCGTACTGAAAAATCCTCTATTTTATTATTAGTTTTTTTTTTATTGATAGTTTACAAATATTTTCCGAACTTGCGATAAGAATAGGTATTCATCGATGGCGTCTTTATTAAAATACATTACATTCAAACTCAATTTATAATTTTATTATTTCTATCTATAAGGCGCGTGACGATCGAAGGAAAGCAGAAGATAGAGATTTGTCACTGTTTTTTTTATTTTTTATTAAGACGTAACTATTATTCTTATAAAACCAAAAGCAATTAATATGTGTTGAAAATTTTTAAATAATATAATGTTAAAATTTTGTAAATTACCTTTTTAAGATGTTTGTTGACCCATTTCGTGAACGTCTTCTTCTGTATCGCGTCCCGTTCATCTGGAAAAGAAAATAAAACTATTATTGATATATTTTTCACAATTTTTGGTGTCCCAACTAATAATATTTATATTATAGTCCAAAGTAAAAATATTTATTTAATCATTTACATATTCAGTAGAATCTCCTCTTACTTGATACCAATCGTATATCTTTTTTGAATATAAATAATATGAATTAAAATTGGCTTGGAATTTAATAGATATATGATAGAATAAAAAAAAAACAATATATTTTATTTTTTCACGTTACGAGAGTTTTCAATAACATTCTTGACATTTAGGTAATTTCTTTTAGGAAATTCATTTAGAAAATAAATATATAAATTAACCCGAAATGGCCCGCAATTTTGCGTTGACTTTAAGACGTAATATGGAAAAATCCCAGTTATTCCAACCCTCACGCTCCATAACTGAACTACATACCAAATATCAATTCCGTCAGTAGTTTCGTCTGTACGTTGTCATTGAGAATCATTAACAGAAGAGTTTTATTTAAATGTATATAGAAAATAAAATACAATTTAAACTATCCTATAGTACTAAGCGTGTCACACGTACTCGTATATTAGTACTAAGATAGGCATCATTCATACTAAATATTTATATCACATTATAGCGCCAGTGTTGATCCATGTACATACATTATCCATTGTTAACATATTGAAAATAATATTAATCAATACATTATGAACCTCGACACGTCCCCTAAAAGCATAATTACATAGCGATGCACGCAACATGGTGATGAGATGGTCATAATTTGAATGTAATAGGGATGGTTTATACCGTACAAGTATTTCTTACTCTATTAAAACGTTGTTTGTCCTGCACGTAGCAGGGAAGGCAGAGGGAACTTAGGAACTTAGTGTTAAAATACTCTGTTCCCGCTAAAATATTCCCATTCCCCACTTTCCGCTGCGCTTTGCCTCCGTATCAGCACAGACCAAGCAAATAAAAGTCTTAAATATTTCATTTCCTCGAGTTAGAATCGAACTCGATACTCAAAAGAATCTATAAGTATACCGAAATGACCAAAATATTGGCCTGTAGTTTACACGTCAACGTCTTGTCTTATAAGTAGCATAACCGCTTAAAAGCTCAATTACCATAAAAAATTGAGATCATTGTTTGTCTTTTACATTACAGACTGAAAGCCTAGTGACAAAGTTCTCCGTTTTCGTCTAAATTGCTTGAAAATATATTTCAAACCCTTTAACAGTTGGACAGCTGTCAATTATCGAATGACAATTAACACGTTCATTGTTCCATTTATTTAATAATGTGTTTGTTGTTTAGTTGCAACATAAAAATATATATTTGGTATAAGTTTTAATTAGTTAACCAAAACTTTAACTTAAAAAAAAAGTCTCGTAAGGTGAACGAACTAACAAACAGCTGTGCTATTCTATTTATAGCAATCAGCTAAAGGTCGCTCGCTGCCAAATTATTTCTGAATCGGAAGCTCGTTGGTATTTGTCTAGGAAGTAGACGCTTGAGCGATCTAATAAAGATAACGATAAGATGTTTTAGATATTGGTACCTAAAGATAAAATCAGAAATCTGTTTAATAAAAATAAAAATATCATTGTTTTTAGTAAGTATAATTTCAGGACTTTGGAAATAAGGCCGTCACCCAAGGCCAGATTAGATTAAAGATTGATAATGTATATGGCGATAGTTGAAAGTTCAAATTCAACGTAATACAAAGTTTATAACCGTTGTATAACAAATAAAATTGGGCACCACAATGTAGCACGCAAGTTTTAAAATGGACGGAAGGTGAAGAAAGATATGACTGGGGACTTTCCAATATTTTTTAAAATTAAAAAAGTCTTCACAGATCTAGGCTTCGACGAAAGCATGATTTACGACGAACATGCAAAATATTAACTATTAAAATTAATAATAGAGGAATAAATACATTACTGCCTTAACAATTGAACTTTACATTTTTCATATAAAATTGCTAATAAAAGTCATGAATCACACAGAACAAGCTTATTATAATTTAAACACGTACTGCGTTAGTACTGTGAGATGCGTGTCGGTCAGGCACGAACAGAACAAACACGAAACCCAAACACAACGAGAATGAGATTTCATGCAAATAGTAAAGAAGACTGGCCAAAGGAAAAAAATACATATTTTGAGTAGATTGTTCGAAAAAAATATATATACAATTTTATATTACTTAACACCGCAATTCTTGTTTTATT
>DWAO01004295.1:0-12993 GCA_018230605.1 Heliconius congener
TAGGTTTCCTCTGCCTACCCTGCTGTGTGCGGGATACAGCGTGAAGCTGATTTTTTTTTGTATATTAAATTAATGAATTTAATTGAATAAAAAACAATGAATTAGTTGGTTTCCAGAGTGTCCGTCTATGTAGATACGTTGTGACGCGGAACCAAATCTCGCATTTTGATAAGCCAAATCGGGACTATTGTGAAAGCAATTATCCTCCCGCACGGAATTACAACCCATAACTTTCAAGTTCAATTAGATTCCAACAGAACACACTACTATAGCAACCAGTTCGTTTCTACGATATATCTATACTAATACTATTAATATTAAGATGAAGAATCTGTTTGGTTGGACGCGGTAATAAATTTATTAATCTTATTAATTATAACAATAAAATTATTAATTTCTATTTCTTAACTATAATTATAATAGGCGAAGAGCAATTTCAAAAATAATCATTCTATCTAATCATGAAATATCTAAGTTTATTTGGCTTAATTATATGATACAGAAATTCTATAATTTTTTATAGCTTTGGAGTTGATTAAAAGGAAAAAACTTAATAAGCATAAAAAACATATTACAGCAATTTCTGAATTCTTTTCTCTCATGTTAAATTATAAGAAATAGGTTGTAATAATGCCGAGCCACTTAGGATATTTACCATTTCAAATAAAATAAAGATAACATTGCCAATTCCACAACAAAGTTCACCAACAATCACTTAGAACATTAAATTCATTTAAGATTTTTATCTTGAAAATTTATATAGTCTGTTAATTTAAGAAAAAAACAAGAGAACCACACCTACATCTCTAATTTATTGTATTTACACAAGAGGGGCTGAGTACCGGTGTGTCGGAGACCGTGCGTTAAATAACATTTGTATACATTTTTCTGTGAGAACAGTGTTTACTAATTCAAATTGTGGATTAGCCGTTTTAAAAAAGTTTATTGTTACGAATTTTCAATAAATTCAAGGTTTTAAAGAAATATTAATTACATTAAGAAAAAAAGAAAAAGAAGAAATATTAATTGTATTATCATCTATATTAAGAGGCCAGTCGTGGCGCAGAGGCACAAAGTGTGACTGTAGAATCGACTGGTTGTGGTATCGGTTGTGGGGTGGGGTTTTCACATCAAATTATAACTTTCAATGTAATAAATATTACATTGAAAGTATAAAATTAACTAGATCCGGTTCCACATACGACGTAAACAGGACAAAATATCGGCTTGTGACAGAATTTTCTTCAACCAATGCCAAAGTTCATTGATCGTGGTGCATTAGCTGCTGTGTATTCATTAAAATTCAATATTTTTCTAGGTGTTTCGTCGTAATTATACATTTTGTAAGTTAAAATAAGTTTTGTAAACTTATTTTGACATACCTACTAATTACTATACTAGTACTAGTCCTAGTCATTTTATATCTTTATATTTTCGGTACCTATTTAGGAATAAATAAAGAATAATAAAAACATTTGGCCGCTGAGGCCGCAGTGGTGCAGCGGCACAACGTCTAACAATAAACTCGACGGTAGTGGGTTGCATTACGACTCGGAGACCGAATCATTTTCATTTCCCCAGTCACGCTATGCCTTGATACCAGATCAAGACCTAGAGTGACGTTGAGCTCCGCTTCTCGACACACAACGTCTCTAAATTTAGACGTGGCGTGGAAAGCGGAGTGACAAGACACAGAGAGAATTTTGTGCTAAGGCACAGAGTTCTCTGCCTACACACGGAATACAGCGTGAAGCTAGAAAAAAAATATATTAGAAAAACATTTGCGTAGTATCTAACCACGAAAATGTTAGAAGCTTCTATAATATGTAGGATATTATAGTGTATTAAACTTTCCATCAATTTCAAGTCTTAATCTTTAGTATTCATAAATGAGAACCACCACCTTATTTGAAATCGGTTAAAAACTAAAGTGCAAGCATAATTTCTACTGTCTCAGCGTCTGCAATAGATATTAGACTAGAATATAACTCTTTGTTTCCATTCATCCACCCCAAAATAATATAATAGAGAATATCGTATTATCGCAGCAACTGGCGCGTCACTCAGACAGCGGAATCTTGAAGCATTTATTTCGATGATACGGCGAAATACGGAATATCAATCCATGTTGCAATTTTAGATGGAAAAATTTTGTTGATTCATCTAATAGTTAAAATATAATGTATCTAAGATATCTTATGTTATTTTCGTTATATTACAGCCTCTCACGGTTATTATACAGGTCATAAAAAAGCAGTTACGCGCTCCCACATACTAGTACAGAGACGAAACGCGTCGTTGAGTTCCGTTACTCGTCACGCAAGGTCTCTAATTCAGGAGAAACTTAATTAACACTTAGGTCCCCCCTACTGTACTTTTATATGCAGGATTTTTTAGCTTTACACTGTGTAAAACTAAAAAATCTTACCATTCTCCTAAAATATGCAAAAATATGATTTACGTATTTGTTTGTTTCATTTTGTAATATACATATATTAAAAAAAACTTCGTAATTTGCCAAAAAAATAGACGTAATAAAGGAAATATAAATACACCATGAGGTTATCGAATTCCAAACACTGTACAGCGAGACACCCCTCTCCCAATATAGAACATTATACAGTATGTATATAAAGCAGAGGGTTGGCACTATTGTTATCTTGTTTCATCGACTACGTCTAGTAATTTTTTTTGTGTATGTGTAGATAATAAGTCTGACTTTGGACTCGACGGTTGTGAGATCAATTTCTACTCGGGGGAATGATTTATTTTATTTCCTTGCTCTGGTAACAAAGCAAATAAATGGAGGCGTTGAGTATCGCACATTCACAATTTTCAAAAACATTCATTACTTTTCTCTTAAAATACGAAAGCTACATGAATTCCATGCAAAAATAAAATTGAAAAGACATCGCAATATGTCAAAAAAGACCAAATTAATACACCACCCTCCTCTTAATATAGAACATTATACAGCGTGTATACGAGGCGGAGGGTTGGCACTATTGTTATCTTGTTTCATCGACTGCGTCTAGTAAATTTTATGCGTAAGGGTAGATAAAGTGAGCTAAGGTATTTTATATAAGGGTACAAAGTGGTTTGTCTGTTACGTTATCATATCCTACTTATCATAATATAATTGTGAATAAGTTCGTAATGAAGGTTTGTTCCAATTTCAAGCAAAAATTACTGATAAGATTCAGATTAAATTTTCAGTAATTTAGGTGCATAACACAGACTACAATTTATGTAATGATTTTTTATACCATAACATTAGACATGAGCGGGCGAAGCCGCGTTTTGGTCGCTAGACATATTATAAATGTGAAAGTGGGATGGATTGTTGTTTAATCCACTTTAACGCAAATTCTGCTGAAGTGATTTAAATGAAACTTTACAGTAATATAGCTTATATATCAAAATAACACATGGCTACAATTTATGTCAAGACTTTTTCCAATTTGGTTACAACTATATAAAAATAAATTAAAGCGGGCGAAGCCGCGACTGGGTCCGCTATTAATTAATATATGTAGCGCGTTTCCTTAACAAAAGGCACTGATACCTTACAAGTCGTAAGACATTTATTTATAATATTAGCATTGTTGTATAAATTTTAATCTTCATGCTAGTTACGTTAACATTTTCTTAGAAGTGAATTTATATACATTTATTTGTTATATGGGCACTTTTAATTGGTTTATGTTTAGGTACCTATATGACTACCTAGGTGAAGAGTTTGTTTGTTTTAACTTGAGGAACTAGATCCAAATTGAAAAAAAAAAAAAAAAAATTTTTTTATGCCGCCTAATGCAGTTAGTGTTACATCGGGCACTAAGAATATGTTCATTGTGCATGTATCACTAGGTATATATTTACTTAAATTAGATCACGTTAAATCCGCAAGGAAAAGATAATTTATAGATAAAATTGAAGTACAGTTGAAAGATTACTAGGATTACTTAGTTCAGTACGTTAGACAATTCAGAGTTTAAATTTGACAATTTAGAGTTTAAACATAAGTGATGTCGACTAACTACCAATATTGTATTTGTTTTTTCCTTTTGACCTAAATTACATTCGAGCGCAAAAGTGAAGAGCGGAGTGTCTTGACACAATATTATGCGGAAAACAGCATGAAACAAGAAAAAAATGAAAAAATGTTAGATAATATTTATGTAAAAAACTGAACAATGTAAATAATATAAAACAGTATAATGCTATAAAGCTTATATATGAATATATATATCTATATGTATCGAACATCCGATGGCTGCTTAAAATGCAGCAGTCGCTATGATAACGATCATGCGGACTATGCAAACTACGCCAAGGCCAATGGAGTTCATTTTATTTTATAAGCTTACTGGAGCTTTTAATTTTTCTATAATTTTTAAAGTGCTACTCCACATTTGGGAAGGAAAAAAGTACTTTTTTTTTTGAGAACGTGTAAACAATTTAACGTAGTGGGATTTGAATTTCGAATGGATAATTCTAAGAGAATTGTATGTTATGGATGGTTTGTATTTATTTGGTTCTGCCGCATATTTTTTTTGCGTTGCACTGCTTATTGCATACAGTAAATTAGGCTGACGGACTCTAGCGTTAAAGTAGTCCATTCCGTCTAATTTTCGATATATTGCGTGTTGAGTTGTGTAATTCAACTCCGCGCTTTGTCTTTTTAAAAGAACGAGGAAATTAAATACATAAAACGATCCATATTACTTAGCTAAGGAAAATCTAGGCCCAGTCTCAGTTTCTTACACAACAAAGAATATTAAATCAATAACAAAAAAATTAAAGCAATCTATAAAAACACAATTTTCTGTCCAACTTCGGTGGTATCACGAACCGAACCTGAGTTCCAACAACTGAACGCCATTTCATTTTATGATGCATGGAGGAAATTTATAAAACTAATAATTTTTTAAAACAGTCCATTTATATTCCAGGCACGACCACCAGAAACTACTAGGGAAATATATAGGAATGAGTTTTTTTAGTAGCTGGCAATGTCACAGGGAAACAAATCTACAAGTTTTGAACGATGAAATATCTAATAGAACGGTTACGGAAACATCTAGGAAAAAACATCATGTGTATTCTAAAATTAATAAAAAAAAATGTATTACCAGTATGTAATAATAAGGTTGTTGAGAACGGAGTGTTTTCCTCTCTACTTGCCTATCAATTAAAAGAGTAATTTTTTTTATATAAAAATAAATTCCCTCTTCTTTTTTTGCTTCACGCTGTATCCCGCACGTACCAGAGTAGGCAGAGGGAACCTGAGAATCTAGTGATAAGACGATCCGTTTCCATTAACATTCATGTTATAAATACACCATATTACATAAACTACACAAAGCCTGCCTAAAATGCAATAGAGAGTGAACGTATTTTTATTTCAAAAATAGAATTATTAAGTAATGTTAAATTATAGAAATCATAATGAAATATAAGCGCAATAAGAATTTTTTATATTAATTATTACGAATACACTTAAAATTTTATTCCCCACTTTGGATATTCAATTAAATTACGCTCCATATACGTTTATCCTCGATGCGGGACGTGAATTCTTTATTTTTATAGAGGAGCCATACTACGCCTGACTTTTACGATGTCACGGCACACGTCGCGTGTACCGTTTTAGTCTCTGACAATTTAGGTACCGATCACTTTCTAACATTAGTGTTTCGCTTATTGCGCTTCGGGCGTGCCAGTTGAGCACAATTCACTACACCAATGTCGATGGGGACACTCCTTGTGTCCTCCATACAACGTGACATTGGCGAAGTGATTAGTGCTCAACTGGCACGCCCGAAACGTATACCATAATCAAAAAACTGAACTGACAACCTAAAACGTCTACAAAAATTTTAATAATGAATAACAAAATGGGCGTTAGCTTTGGGAAAGGAACACGTGTTAAATTATTACAACAGGTTTTGATTATATTATTTATCTAGTCTAGTGCTAATTTAAATTGGAAAGTTAATTTTAAGGCGTTGTTTACATATTTATTTATTGCAAATATTTGCCATTTCGTGTTATAATTTTAATTTTTCCCTAAATTCAAACTACAGGCAAAACATATAAATATAACGAAAGATTACTCATAGCAGTGGCAGGATGTCAATATAGATAAGTTTACCTAGAGTTACTTAAAAGAAATTTAGGGAGAGCAGTTAAAATTTTCTAACATACGAAAAACTTGTAACAAGTATTCAGTACTGAATGTTAATTTATATTTGTAA
Source organism: Heliconius congener (assembly GCA_018230605.1). Classification (NCBI taxonomy): domain Eukaryota; kingdom Metazoa; phylum Arthropoda; class Insecta; order Lepidoptera; family Nymphalidae; genus Heliconius; species Heliconius congener. The sequence continues at coordinate 6,258 of DWAO01004295.1, forward strand.
ATTAGGTATTTCAAAAAAGTAAAACAAAAATCAGAGGTACTGGAAAGACTTCGGTTCCTCGGACCCTTGATAACAAAGTATCGATGATACTGGAAGGTCATGAAAAAGCATAAGGCCCCCCGGGAGGCGAAAAGTTACACGGTGAATGTCAGTGAACCATAGGAAACCGGAGATCGTAAAGTTTGGCACTCCGTTTTTCTGGCTATAACGCTAAGTATAAAGTGTGCAGCATATACAACTTTTACAACAACAACTATACAACTTTTATCTTAATTGTCTTAATAATTCTCTTTAATATACATGGTTTGCGTAGTAACACAAATATTAAGAGAGGAAATGGGAATATTTATGCTCTTTTCCTACTTAGAGAATAAATGAAAATGCAATATTTCCCATGTATAATTACCGATTACCGGACGGTTGTGGGTACTAGTCTCACTCGGCGAAATGAATTACCATTTAAGGTAATATGACAAAGTGCGGCGTTGAGTTCCATCACTCACACGCAATGCCTCGAAAATTCAGTGGCAAATGGGGACACACGTTTGTGTCCCGTCACCACGACTTGTAACATAAATTAAATAAAAATCAGCTTCACGCTGTATCCCGCATACAGCAGGGTAGGCAGAGGGTACCTAGTTTCCGCCGAATTCTGGAGGCATTGCGTGTTAAGTTGCGAAACTCAACGCAGCGCTTTGCGCTCGACTCCAGAGCGAAGAAATCAAAATGTAAATTTAAATAAATATTTCAATTCCTCGAGAGGGGATCGAACCCACAACCAGTCGATTACAGTCACACTTTGTGCCCCTGAGCCACGACTGGCATCACAAATACATAATAAATATACAAAATAAATATTATAATATAACATATTGAAAACAAGCTGACCCATTTCGATTAGAACTAAACAAATAATAAATAAACCAACCAACCTTACATCACAAATAAACAGGAAAACAATCTAAAACGCGAGCTGAAATCAATTTATAGTTATAATTCGAGTCCGAGAGCAGTCGGAGACCTAAAATGGTAGCTTGTCTGTTACAAGAGTAGTCCAAGCGCGGGGTGAATGAATGAAAAACTCTGCTGTTTTTATAATTATAGTCCAAGTCCGTCTTACTAAGTTCTTCCAGTCTACATATATAAATCTTATAAAGATAGATGCCACTAGACCTATTAAAATCGCTATAGGAAGTAGAGCGAATACTTTGAAACTAGAAAATCGTAAAATTAAAAAAAAAATTGTCAAAAAATTATACTACCTCTTCTTGGCAAAGTGTTTGTAGATCTTAAAATAATGAACGTTTTAGATTTAAAAAAAAACACATTTAAATCAGTTTATTAATGCCCCCCGCATGAATGTGCGTCTAATACGCTCAATACAAATAAATACTCATTAGTCAGTTTAGTAGTTTAGACGAAATAGACGAACACAGTTATTTGAACTTCATCACAATCAACATTTTCAATACAAGAACAAATGTATATATAGTTTAATCACTAAAAATTTCTGACACATTTCCATTAACTCTTAAAGTAGATTTTTTTTTCAAATCTGTATAATGAATAAATTTCAACTCTAAAATTTTCTCGCGTAGCCGGTTATTCCGATAGAACCTAGTGATAAGACACTCCGTCAAAATGCGAATTAGGGACAGAAATCTAAGAGTAGACTTTTTTCTTGTTGAGTGACAGAATTTGAGGCTACGGTTTGTTTACCTAGAGATTCTCCAGAGACTCTACCGGACTACCGTTTACCAGAGTTTCTCCGGGGGATCTCATCTCATCCTTGAAAACCGAACCTACTGCTGTCCAAACCACCAACCTACGGCCTCCACACAATAAATACAAAAACTACCCACAAAAATCACAAAATCTTTTTACATTTTCACATACCCAATTATAAGACAACAAACAACACCATCCATCCAAGCCACAAAACGTAACTAGTATACTCGTACATATCAAAACAAGCTATAAACATTTAATAAGCGGTCTAAAGTTATCATTATTACGCGAGTCCGTCTGTGGCTCAGCCGGCGCCTATTCGCATTATCATTTGAAACCCACGCACCACTACGGTAGGTACTGAACGCGAGCTATAAAGAAACTGGTGGGATAGTGTCATCTCATTAGAGAGCGGTTGCGACAAAACGGTTGATCACAATGACGCTCTCATGTATTTATTTGATAGCGTTTTTTTTTGTTTTGCGCTCTATTTTGTATATAGCTAGGTAGGTTCCCTTTGAACCTGATATTAAGTTAGCTCAACTTGTCTTGTTACCAGATTTAGGAAATGAAAATATTAAACAATTCAATTCTTAAAATGGAAATCGAACTTACACCTGTCGCGTTTGCACGGTCGTGCCCTCGCACCGCGACTATTCAATTCATTAATTATAAATAAATTTGATGATTTAAATTTAAAAGACAACCAAAACTTGAAAGATTTTCCCAAAATGGATTAAAACTAAACTTTAATAATGGCGTCCGTCCGACGACAGTAGTGGATGGCAAGGAGGCAATCTAACGGTCTCGAAATCAATCAATTACTAAAACAATTAAGTTAACTGTACCAACCGTTTAGATTGGAATAGGCATATAAATGAAATTTTATCACCATCATCTCAAGACTAACTATAACGTAATAAAATTTTGAAGTAAATTTACTACTGAATTGTTGATCTTAGTTTTATTATTGTACTAAGTAAAGTAGTTTTATTTTTGTTGATCATGCATACGACCAAATCCTGTGTTACCTGGGAACCTGGTGTTAAGACATTGCCATTCCATTAAGACACTTCCGGTCCCCACTCTCCGCCGAATGGCTCTAATGCCTCGTGACCAGAGCGAGAAATTTTCAATATCAAATATTTCATTCCCCCCGAGTAGGATTCGAATCCAAAACCGTCGCGTCACAACCTCGCCTTAATATTTCTAATATGATTTAATTGAAAAATATTTTACAGCTAGATAGCGGCCCGCCAACGTTATATCTTCCTGTTTGTATCGCGGCAAGTGACAAATAACCTATATAAGGCTAAACAAGAAGGTGTACAAGTGGATGTCTTATCTGCTTACATAGTATGTCGTTGGCTATTTTAAAATTACAATTGTGAAGACTTATAGCGCTTATAGAAAATTAATAGAGGCCAGTCGTGACGCAAAGGTATAAATAAGCGTGTGACAGGTTATGACTTCGATTTCCACTGTACGAAGAAATGAAATATTTAATAGTTGCTTTCCTAGTTCCCAGGTTTCCTCTGCTTACTGTGAAATGTGGATACAGCGTAATGGAAAACTTTATAAAATTAATAAGACAAAAACGATTACATTTGTATCTATTTTTTATTTACGTATAAAGCTACAGCAACGCGATTGAATAAAAAAATATACGTAGCCGTAGGTAACTTTACGCTTTACCATAATGAATGAATGCACCACGCATTCATAATTTTGACTGTAATTTCTATGATTGAAGATTCAAGATTCACTCGGTCGGATGATTTATTTTTTTAATTCTCCAAGCAACGCTGCCTAACCGGAGCGGATGGAACTAAACAAAGCATTGACTTCATATCACACAATCTTTAATTTGGACGGAAAGCGGAGAACGAAGAGTATCAACACTAGCTACTATCTGCCTACTTTACTACGAAAAAAAGTGCAGTTTTTTTTAATCATCATAAATACTAAATCAAATCACACAAATCACAAATACTCATACAAACAACGGCACTTATTGCAGACATTTCCCAGAACAAAGTGTCGAGGGATCACTGTCCTGTCCCGCCGCAAAGTACAACGTAGGTGCCCGAGCGTGTCGTCCTTGCCGTGCGAGCGACGGTCGTACGGACTAGCGTCAATGTAACTTGAAAGGACGTTGGAATTATCATTTAAAACCATTATTAGAGGCTGTACTAACTATACTGCTATAATTAAAAGTATATTATATACATAATGTTCCCCGTATTGTTTTTTTTTTTTGGTAAAAAGAGAAGAAGAAAGAGGGAACCTACTGTTAAGACAATCTGTTCCCATCAAAATATTTATGTTTCCCACTTTCCGCCAAATTGTCGAAGCAATGCGTGTTAAATGGTGGAACTCAACGCCGCGTTTGGCCTGGTTACCAGAGCGATAAAATAAAATATTAAATAATTCATTTCCCAGAGAGGAATCGAAGTCAGAACGGACGCGTTTGTTGTCACACCCTTGTGCCACCGGGCCGCGACGGCCTCATTAAATAATGAACATAAAAATATCGCTTTAGGTTAGAGTTCAACGACTCGCAGCTCAGTATAGTATACTTATGCAGGATTATTTACTTAAAATATTTGATATAATATATAAAAAGTACAATTATATAATCGGAGGCTATCGGAGCGGAGCGGTACGGCGCTTGATCGTAAACATAGCGGTTGTGGGTTCGATTCTCAAACGGAAGAAGGAATAATTTTTTTATCTCCTCACTCTGTTGACAAGGTGTGAGGCTCAATACGCTCAAGTCTCTAAAAAGCTCAGTGGGGAAGGGCGTTTCTTAACACTAGCTTCTAGCTACCTTCTATAAGCCAAATATACTTACATACATTTTTTTTTTTTTGTTTGTCATTTTACTTGTTTGTTTTTGTCTGTATAGTAGTTTATTGTTAGAATAAAGTTTAAATAATAATAATAATAATACAGCGTATCTGGCATAAAACGTAAAAGAAATATTTTGTTGATCGATTAAGAACATTTTTTTTAAGACTCGTAAAGTTCGTTGACATTAAATTCTTACAAATCAAATATTTAATCAAACCAAAAACAAACAAATAAATAAATACAAAAAAGAAATCATAATTAACACCAACAAAATCATCAAATCAAACCATCAACAAACTCTTGACGTGCCGTGGTGGGATCAGTGGCCGGTACAAGTGCGTACACTTTGCAGGTACATACTGTATACGACCGACGCTTAACGTGTCTGAGCGTAATGTCCTTGTTTGTGAGTTGAGCGTGAAATGTACGTAGGATAATTCATTTTAGATAATATTATTTATTTTATTAGCTCGAGAAAATGGATATTAAACATTTAATTTCCTCGAGTGGGAATCGAATCCACAATCTATCGTGTTTACAGTCCGCACGTTGTGCCCTTGCGTCACAGCTGCCCTTTTTATATTAAAAGTGCAGAATTATGCCTACAAGCTGTATCTTGCATATTTTGTTGAAAGGTAGAACTCAACGCCGCAATTTGTCTTGTGACCGAAGTGAAGAAACGAAAATAATTACTTCCCTTTAGTGCAATCAAACCCACACCCGTCGCGCAGTCAAGATGCAATGTGTTGTTGCGCCACAACGTTGTCTTTAAAGTATATGTCAATAAAAATATTTTTTGGTTCACTTAGCCCGTACCTGAAACGTAAGCTTTTAGCCTGAGTTATGACAATTTATGAGCTTTTAACCAACGGAATGGAAACTATTTTTTTTAGGTAATTCTTATTTTAATTTCAAAAGATATGCTTCTAAAAGCATTTATATTTTCACTGTTTTCAAGTAACAAGAAAAACCGCACCGTCCAACCACGTAAATGTCTCAAAAATTAGGCGACAAATGGGGAACCAGAACTACCTAAGATATACGATACGAGTACCCACATCTTATATATCGTTTTATACGTGCAATAAACAGTTTCTGTTTAATTAAAAACAAAACAAAATCTTTGCATACTGTATGTCAATCATTGATAAAGGTTTCGTGGAATCTTTAAAATTACTACTATCTACACGCAGTGGTCATTTTAAATAGTCAAACCTATTTGAACAACAGACGGACTTGTTCTCTAAATTATAATAGACAAACTGACAACCCCTTCTTTTGAACTTAACTTTGTCAGTTAAAACCCAATCTAACCTAAAAATCCAAAGCTCACTATCCAACTACCTACCTGCCTACCTGCCACAACAGACCATTTGAACAACAAAACAAAGGCACCATTCATATCGTCGGGCCCAAGATGCAGTGCAAAGTGTATTTGTAAACGGAAATGGCGGTGCATCGACCTCGACTCAGATCGGAAGGTTTGGCGCGTTTGGTGAACAAACCAAATTGGATAACTAACGGTCTCGATACGTTCTCACCATTAATTATTATGTCCTTTGATATGATTGTTGCTGTCCCACGGGTCCGATTTCGAAATTGAACCGGCGATATTGTTAAACTTAAATCATACTTGTATATATTTTAGCGCATAATAAAAGAGCTTCACGATGTGTCCTACATATACGGGTAGCCTGCCCAGAGAGAACCTTCCGTTAAGTCAATCCGTTCCGCCAATTTTCGAGGTACTGCTTGTTAAATGGAGGATCTTGTCACCATGGTGAGAACATGAAAATAATAATATTGTATTTTAGATATTGGTCAGTTCAAATGCCATGAAATCAGTTAATGTGGAAAGAACTCTTAATCAAGAGTTCTATCCACATGACGTAAGTACAGCGAGTGGTGTTGAATTATGCCAATCAACACGTAATGTCTTTAAAATTGGAACACATAATGTATTGAAAATAAGGTAGCAATTGTCGAGTGACTACTCTGCTTTGCTTTAAAATACGTGAAGCCGCTGCTTAATAAATTAAGCTCATAATTTGAAAGTTCTAAAAGCCATCATCAAACAAAACATAAAGTGTTAGTCCAGGTTCTGGTAAGGATAAAAGTATGAGAGAGATAAAAAAGAAAGAGTATAAGCTGCAAA
>DWAO01004296.1:0-12991 GCA_018230605.1 Heliconius congener
TGCCTACCCTGCAGTGTGCGGGATACAGCGTGAAGCTGATTTATTTATTTATTTACCTTCTTTATTTAACCCCTTAACCTTGCAAACGATTTTAAAGCCTATATTTATAAGCCGCTCTCGAGTCCGAGATAGAAAACTGTATCAATTTTTAAAACAGCTCAAGGCGTAGGTATCCGCCCACCTTTGTGGGAACAGTAACGTCGCGTCATTTATATAGATGATTATTTTAAAACAATGCGTGAGAAGTCATATAGCTGTATTGGTAATGGCGTATGCAAATTTATTTACATACAATTTATAACAACTAGATATTGGTGCTAATAGTTCCTAGGTACATATTATAGTCACGTCACCGAAAAGGTCGGGAGGTGGAATATTTGTGTCTAAGTACCGCTTAGAAACAGTTTGACACTCCTCTGTTATTTATTTATTTTTTATTTTTTTATTTATAAATTTATTTATATATATATTTTTTAAATGGGGCGATATGAGAAAAATATTTTTATTTCTAGCCAGAGAGAATGGAGCTCCAGAGAGCTCATTGGGAAGTGTCAAACGGAGGTGTTTTAATGAGAACGCAGTGTGTTAACATTAGGTTACCAAGTTCAGAATACAGCGTAAGGCTAACAATTGTTATTATAAAAATAGGGATATTCAAAGCAGGATACGAGTTAAACTGTAAATGTCAATATAATTTCATCATAGGTTAATCCCATAATTTATTAACTTATTTCTATTATTACAATATAAATCGATTTTCATTCATTCATTCATTGATAAATAGAATTTGGAGCCTTAATAAATTAAATGTTGCCATCTAATTTAATACTCCTCATTAAGAAATAAATAATAAAGCTGTTTTCTTTTCTTTTTATTACAGATAATGATAATGATCTTATTATTTGATAAATTGATAATTTGTATATATATTTAATTATATTTGTTATAAATCTGCCATATGTAATTGTATATAGATATAAATAATAAATTTAATATTTCTTAGCTTTGAAATTTTCTTTATTCTGGAAGTTAAATATTTAAAAGTTATAAAGATATTACGATCTAGTTCTGAATGTTAAAACATAATTCACTTATTATGTAACAAGGTTAGAGATATCTAAACGAGTGAAATAATTTACACAATATACATAAAAATCTTTCGTTACTGATATTGACATACAACACAAATGGAAGTACTGGGCCTAGAAAGTCGAAATGAGGTATGGAAGGTTAGGGTTAGTAGGATAGTAAGTACCTACTAGTAGAGAGTGCGTGCGTGAAAGCGTGAAAAGCGTGAAATTCCTGAAAATTAAAATATTGTGTGTGTACACGCTAATAAAGTTATTGGCAACGGTTAGTTATAAATTATAAATATATTATATATTACACTGATTGGAAATTGAATCAAAATCTTAGAGAGAGAGATTTTAAATAGGATAGGATTTTAAATAGGATAGGATCGGGATAACAACTCCTTAACATTTAAAAATCCTCATGTTTTTTTTTTAATATTCACAGTATACTTCCTAAATTTTTACTATACAAAATTTTTTGAAAATTAATAATAAACAATAATTGTAGTACTAAAATAAAATTTACTTTTATTTAAAACATAAACTTTTCTATGCAGTCAGGTAAAAAAAAATCATACTAAAATAGAACCTACTTTCATTTAGAAGTAAAAGGATAATATAATGATTAATTAAAAATTCAACAAATTTCACTGTTGTCAATCTAGAGTAGTAGGTATCGTTTATCTTAAACACAATCTCGATAAGCTACCATAATGGGTAAAGGATAACTTCTTTGAAAATAAGTAACTCGACGTCGCCATTATAAAATACAAAAGATTGTATTACATATTTCACAAGCACAATAACACACAGGTCGTTTTAAAATACTGCAAATTTTTTTTTAGTTTAGTTTTTTTTTCAGCTTTAAGATGTATTTCGTACATAGCAGTGTAGGAAGAGGGGAACCTAGTGTAAGAACACTCCGTTCTCATTAAGACACTACCGTTCCCCACTTTTGGCCGAAATCTGAAGGCATTGTTGCATGTTGAGTGGCGGAACTCAACACTGCAGTTTGCTTCGACACTCGAGTGAACTAATATGAAAATATTAAATATGTCATTTCCTCAAGTAGGAATCGAATCCATAACCTGTTACGTTTATAGTCACATGCAAGATAACAAATTGACGCACTGTTCTTTTCATGGATTTCCTAAGGGTTAAGGTTCTTTAAGGTTTTGGCCCCGTTAATATTTAAATTATATGATGTTTACGTATACAGGGAAATGTCTTGTACTTATAGTTTTTCATAACATTAATTTTAAAAGCATATTGAGATAAACATTGCATTAAGTATATGAGATTATATATAAATGTCATGATAAAAATCGTGAAAATCTGTTTATTTTATTTTAAAAATGATTATTTTATTATTTTATTATAAAAATGAGGAACGGATCCCCACTGTCAGCCTGACGGCAAAATTTTCAATACAAGACACGTTGGGGCCGCCGAACTCAAACGCCGTGCTTTGCTACCAGAGCGATGAAATGAAAATATCAAATAAGTCTCCAGCTTAGGATCGAACCTACAACCGTAGCGTTTACACGGTGTGCTAGCGGTGGCTTTAATCCTTTTTGATTAGATCTAAACAGTCAATACACAAAAATACTATACATATAATAACATCCTGTACAACGTCTCGTATTAAGCGAACATGCTGTAAAGCAATTAAACGTGTCATAAGTATTCGTTAATCCGTAACTGGTTTATTGTGAGAGTAAATAAATTAAATACTCCGCATTTCTTCGAAGGTATACAACAAGCAGTGCTTTATTTTATTTGGAGTAAAAATATAAAGATACTGGTTGCACAACGTTAATTTTCATATTAAATTTACTAATATTTTTGATATTAATTAAATTTTAGTATCGACATTACATAGTGAGTGAGAGATGAGTTCTGATACTCAACACCCAATGGTTCCAGAACTCGGCGGAAAGTGGTGAAAGGAGTGTCTTAACTCTATGTGCCCTCTGCCTACTCTGCTTTGTGCGGGATTCAGCGTCAAGCTGATTTGACTACATAGATATATTTGTTAAATAAATAAAAAATTCGCTCTCTCGAACTCACAACCCTACTGTGTCCCACTGTGATTGGAAATATATTTTGTTTTATTACGCTTTTATTAGGTAGAGCTGTAAATAATTAAGCCACACTTTGCCTCGTTACCAAAGCTAGGAAATTAAAATATTAATTTTAATTATAAATATTGCCTCGAGTGTGAAACGAACCTGTCGTGTTTACAGTCACACGCTTGTGCCTCCGCACCACGACTGCCCAGTGTTAGTGTTCTGTTGAAAAAAGACTGTTTTAATTTTTTAAAAGTTATTTATGAATTTATTTTTTATCAATAATATTTCAATAATAATTTACTCCCACACTCAATCTAATATAATCAATCGATTTACAATCTATAATAAATCTCGAACACGAATGTGACAAATCGTTAATACGACATCATAATGGCTTACTAATTTAACAAAAATATTTTTTGCAAACGTTTTTAGGTTCCGCTGCCTATCTGTATAGTAACCAGAACCTAGTGGTAAAACACTCCGTTGTCCACGTTTTGCTTAAATTTCGAGACATAGTGCGTCGCGCGGCGGAAGTTAACGCCGCGCTTTGTATAAGTTAAAGTTCATAGATATATTATAATAAACGGTATATCAATTGAAACATTTTTTAAATCTTCGTCATTCTTTATTATCAAGTGTCACTGGAATAGTTATCATCACAAATTGGTAGGAGAGCCCAAGCGATTACTTTGGGATTTACTAAAGCACGGCAGATTCATATATTGTGGGATTCCTTGTACTCGGTTAAGTACTTCCACTAAATATGAACCTAACTTAGGATAAAAGATCAGATTAATTCTCGAGTGCGTCTACAGTTATAAAATCTAAAGCAACTCCTCCCTACCGATCAAAATATATATATTATATGACATTTTTTCTTAGCTGCGTAACGCAACAATAGGTCTATAGAATGAAGCTCTAGTAAATCACGATTTAGCATCGGGGCCTCTCGTACTATATAGATAAACGTCGCTCCGTTTCTATTTCTTAAGAGACATTTGATTGATACCAAAGTGACGTCCCTCCGTATTAAAAAAATACAAATGCACTACACAACCGACGTTTGAATTTCCAACGACCGAGATTAACCACCACGTCGCCACTAAGAAGGATAAAATTTAATTTAATCACAAAAATTTATTATTGTATAATGTTTATAATAGTTATTTATCAAGAGCATATTAGTCACTATACATATTAGTCAATTACTCCAACGAACAGCTTCTGAAAGATTAGTTGTTATTGTTCAATCTATCTTGTGTCTTTCTCATAATATTTTTCTTATCGATTTTCTTAAAAAAAAATTAAGGCTCTATGGTTGAAGTGATAAGATAAAAGTAGGTGATAATTATTAATAATCTGATAATTGTTGTGATAACGTTCTTAGAACATATGTAATATTATAGTAAGTAGAATTAAATCAGCTTCACGCTGTTTCAGGCAGAGGGAATCTAGTATTAAGACACTCTGTTCACTTTCTGCCGTATTTTTCGAGGCATTGCGTGCTGAGACAACTCAAAACCGGGTTTTTGCCTCGGTGTCAGAGCGAAGAAATGAAAATATTGAGAAATAATAATTCGATTCGTCGAGTGGAGATCGAACCCAAATCCAGAAGTCACACACTTATGCCCCTGCTCCACGACGGCCTCTATTATTATTTTATTATTTTTTAAATCGTCAACAATGGTGACAAACAGGACACGCCTCTTTGCACTAGAATTTCAGTTGATCTATAAAATTATATTAATTACTAATATTCCGCCTAATTTATGTACGTATATTCCAACAGCAACAGCAATGTGTAGACCTTTAAATGTCAAAATGGCCGCTATTTAATTGACATAAGTAGACCTTAAAATTGGATCAAATATATAATATCATTCGATACTTATAGTGTTATGCGTCTTATAATTATGTAATTTGCATTTTAAATTGTTACATACTGAATATATATGCAAATTCATCCATACGAGTTACTTGGTGTTTTTGTGTCCAATGGCCATGATCATCCTGTATTATTTTTATATTTTCTTAGCTTTACTCCCAAATAGTAGGGTAGGTAGAGGGAACCTGGGTACCTAGTGGTAGGACACTCTATTCTCATTAATACTTTACCTGTCCACACTCTGCGTTCCGCACTTCTAATGGCGTTGCGTGTTGAGTGGCAGAACACAACGCCGTGGCGTTACCAGAGCGAGGAAAATGATAATTCTGATGGTCGCTCTTTGTCTACAAGGCAGATAAAAATAGAAAAAAATAAAGGGTAAATGAACAAGAAATAAATCATAATGATTATTTCTTCAACAACACAACATTTGTTGTGTGATTTATTGTTTTTTTCACCTGTTATTATAGCTTTTGCAAGAGTCAGTTGAGTTGCATTTAAAAAAAATCGGCTAGGTATAATATGAAAAAAAAATAGTAGAAATATGAAATATTAGTTACCTATCTACAATTCCTTATATAAATAAAATATTCTTGATATAGTGATATCTCGAGACTAAATCCCTATTATAGATAAATAAGCGAGACGTTGTTGGATGCCGTCAAAACATTAATGTGGAGTCACGAGTTCACGATAACGCCTCGATGACGTACTCATAAATCAAATTATCGATTTTGTGATTTGCTACAAAAAAATGTAAACCAGGATATTAAATAATGCCATTATAAATCGATTATTATATTCCATACAGTTACTACGGATGTCAGGGGGATCCAAGATTTGTTATGTAAGAGTCGCTTTTGTACCAGAGTGACTAATTTTATACTTATACAATATTTTTACATAAATGTCACGATTGCAACATATAATTAGATATTGTGTAGGCCTAACTATATATAAAAGAGCAATTTTCGTAATACGCGTTTTAGCGTTAAGTAAACTAGTTCGAAGTTCTCAGTAACTTTTGTAAAAACATTGTTTATATGTTTTGTATGCCGGTTTAGCTTTAATTTGAAATATTTTCCAAGATTTATCCTGCAAAAAAAGTAAAGTTAAAAATAAAATTCAACATTTTACCTGGCCAGGCCAGAGGCCAGTCGCGGCGCAAGGGCAAAGCGTGTGACTGTAAACGAGACAGTTTGTAGGTTCAATTCCCACTCGAAGAGATGATATATTTAATATTTTAATTTCTTGACTCCGGTTTTGAGGCAGAATTGAGCACTCAGCACGCAAGGTCCCCAGAATTCGGCGGAAAGTGTGGAAATAAATGTCTTAGCACTAGGCTTTCTACGCCTATCCTGCTAAATGCGAGATACAGCGTGAAGTTGAAAGAGAAATATATCCTAAATGTTTTGGATTTTTAAAATCATAAAACGCAGTACCTCAAATTCAGATGTAAGGTTGAGAACGATGTGGTTAAGAACGATGTGATCTTGACAGTTTTGACACTAGGTCTTTTATAACTACTCTGGTAAATGCGGAACATTTTATTTAGCTTACTATTTTTTTTTTGGAACTTACACCGGAATGTGCTTAAGTAATCTCTCCATATTTTAAATATGTCATGCTCATATTATTAAAAAGATACACTACTGATTTATATCATGCTGGCATATTAGTGATTTTTGTAAAAATACAAATTAGAAAATATAACACAGCATAGAGAAAAGAAAGATTATTTTCATGTTAAGGTGTTTTTTGCAACACAGCAACCCACCTGACTGACGAAGTGAAAAATAATAAATAAAATATTATATTAATGAAAGTAACAATAAAATTTCTATTTATAAATACGAAACCAATATAAAGAAGCCCTGAACTGCGCTTACTATTATGATTCACACAATTCTGTTGCAATGAATGAATCAATCTATGATAAATAGACTCTGTCTAATTCGTATACACTATGTTTTATGACTTAAGTCTATAGTAGGCCTATTGTAATTCTATGTTTTACTTTGTTCGGAGGCTAGTCGTGGCGCAAGCGTGTGATTGTTTATAGGTTCAATTCCCATTAGGGGAATTAAAATATTATTTATTTACATTTGTTCGTACTGGTCCCGCCTAATTCTTGAGACATTGCGTATTGAGTAGTGGAACTCAACGCCGCGCTTTGCCTATTATGAAAATATTAAATAATAAATGGGGGGGAATTAAACCCCTTAGAAGGAATCGAACTCATAAACGTCGCATTGCACACGATCGTGCCCCTGCGTCACGTCAGCCAGCCGATTGCCCGACTGTAGGTTCGATTTCCCAGCTTTGTACTTTATTTCCGCGATTCACAAGTAATGTGTCAAATTCGAAGTCGAAAATGTGTTTTTACAATACTTAATTCTCTTTACTACTAAGTGGGGAACGGAGTGTCTTAATACTAGGTTCCCCCTGCCTACCCTGCTGTGTGCGGGATACAGCGTGAAGCTGATTTTTTTTTTTTTAATTCTCTTTACCTGCTCTGCTGAAGTTGAAAAAAATTGAGTACTTGCAGGGTAGACTGAGATTTTCTTTATGATATTAGTCACTCCCATCTCTAAGCCCTACGACTACTCTAATTCTTTATATAGAGTGTTTTTGTCAGCACCACTTTAAATGAAACCACAGTTAACTACTCAATAAAAGTCTAATACAATTAAAAAAACATGTTTTTATTAGTATGTGTTTACGTTATTGGTGGTAGTTTACGTGTGACGCAGTAACGCATAGGCGTCACACGTACAGGTATAAACTACGTGAAATAAATAAAAAAACTACGTATAAACGTAAAAAAATGAGCAATGACGCTTCCACCCTGTATGTGGAAAAATTAAAAACATTTCCAGAGGTATATATTCTTCGACCCTTCGGAGTTCCCCTAAACTAGACCTAAAACCATAACATACTTATGTAAAGCAGTAAGCATAGAGAGCGTTATTTTAATCACTTTATAAAGTTTATCATCACCTTATAATACTATAATTTCTTACCGACAATAAAAAAATGATAAAACGATATAAGAAGGTGCGTTTAAAACCTATACATATGTATGGCAGTTCGATGACGTGATACATGACTAAAACACAGTCAATGCAATGATATAAATGTCGAATGTTACGGTTATGACTTAATGTAATATTCAGTGCAAGTATGGGGACTAGAAAATTATTAAATGTCAAATGGGTTATATATTTTATGATATAAAAGCTTGGTAAATGTAGTGGTTGATTCCAATCGGGTGAATTATTTTCATTTCTCTGTTCTTTTACACAAATCTCGGTGTTAAGTTACGTTACTCGAAATTTCTAGAATATTGATTTGTAAGTGGGAAACAGTGTCTTAGCACTAGATTCTAAAATCAAATAAAATAAAAGGGAACAACGTTACCATAAATGTGTCAGGTTTTGGCTTTAAATCTTACCTGAGAAAACTTTTCTTTCCTTTGTGGAGTTGACAAAGGCAATTTAATAATAAAGTATCTATAACCTAATACCCAATATTTTTTTTATTATAAGAAAATATATATAAAACATTATATATTGTCATTGTGTTATGAAAAATTGAAATAAATTTATTTTTATATTTCTATGTTACAAAACACTATAGGCCACTACTAGTTTTTTTTTCAGCTTCACGCAGTATCCCGCACACAGCAAGGTAGGCAGAGAGAACCTAGTGTTAAGACACTCCGTTACCCACTTTCTGCCGCATTCTGGAGGCATTGCGTGTTGATTTTCAGAACTCAACGCCACGCTTAGCATCGACACCAGAGCGAAGAAATGAAAATATAAATTTAAGTAAGTATTTCATTTCCTCGAGTGTCACAATAACCAGTCGGTTTTACAGTCACACCACGTGCCACTACGCCGCGACTGGTGTCCTAGCTATTTTTATTTAAGTACACAAACTTTAGATATTGTTTAAATTAAAACCTTATACATAACATATAAATCAAAAATAAAAATAAATTTAATATTAAAATATTTTTTTTATTATTTTGATAGCAAAATCAATTAATCGATTGTAGAACAGTCTATTTGTTATTTCACACTTAATAGTCTTATCTAATTAGTGCAACATATAGTTTATTGCACGTTGGACTCGTATTATGAGGTTGATGGATGAGGTCAATCATAATAAATTTTTGGATATTTACCATAATGTTGCCAGATAATACATAAATTTTTATATATCATATTTTGTTTATAGCAGGTAGAGGGAATCTATTTTCTCCGAATTCTCGAGGGAGGCATTGTGTTTTGCCTCGCCACCAGAGCGAAGAAATGGAAATATAAATGTAAATAGATATTTCATTTCTTCGAGTGGGGATCGAACCTACAACCAGTCGTGTTGTGTCACGGCTGGCCTCAAATATCGTGTTTCAATTTATCTTTATAAAAATATATAAAAAGAAGATTTATAATAAAAATGATTAAAAAAACGAGATTTTGATAGCTTTGAGTAAAATAACTAAAACGGGCTGATATAATATGTGCGATATTTTTTATATACAAAGGTACATGTAAATATAAGTTGTTGTTAGTTTACTACAGATACACTGTTATTGATAAGACAGACAAGATCTCTGACCATCTATTTCTTTATCTTTTCCTTTTGTATTTTAATTTTTATATTATAATATTTATAACTAATTATGATGTTCAAAATAATGAAAAAAAGTATATAGTAAGTAATATAGATTTATATTATAAAATTTAATTAATTTATTATTTGCCATTTATATTACATTACCTGACTGAAACTAAATAAGAATATTTTTTTTTTAATCGCAACACTGGTACAATTGATTTATATAATACATTAGTTAAAAAATATACACTCAATTTTTTTACTTATCATTTTAGTTTAACTATCACCATTTTTTTTTTATTATTACTTTTTTACAAATATAACTAGCAACACTGTATCAACGAATACGATGTTTTGCGTAAGTTATTATAGATGTGGTTGATTTACACTGAATTTAGGTCACATTACGTTTTCGAAAGTAGTCCATCCAGATTCCGCGACAAAAAAGAAGTAAAGGCCATTATTCATGTCCAATACAACACTTTAAGTATTACCGAATATCACACGATTCCGGTCATGTGTGAATTTTTTTTAGGATTCCGTATATTAAAAGAGAAAACTATTTAAAGCAAAACATACACAATATTATAGAAAAAAAATACGTAATTTCTTTTTATATTTAATGAATATAAATTTATATTTAGATTTAATGTAAAGGTAAGGTATTTTTAACATTTTTAAAGTGTTATTCCACACTCAGGAAAGAAAAATACTTATTTAGAAAAAGTATAATGGTCGGTTTCCTCGACCTGGAACGTAGCGGGACTCGAGCCGCGGGTTCGAGTCCCGCTACGTTCCAATTTTTATACGTTTTCTAAATGAGTAAGATTAAGGTACCTTATTATTTATATAAAAGTCTCGTTGCTGTCATTACTGCACCTTGGGACTTGTCTGACAGCACTCAAAAGTTATGGATTCGCAGTTTATTGGTAAGAGATTAAGATTATAAATAAATTATTTATTTCGTCTATATCAATACTTGATCATATACCATTTTACATATCTGTTTCAGCAGAAGTATATTATAAGAAAGTAAATAATTTAGGTATCTTAATTACTTTATTGAGGCTGTCGCGGCGCAGTGGCACAAGCGTGTGACTGTACACGCGACGGTTGTGGATGCGATTCCCACTCGAAGAAATGAATTATTATTTGTTAGTTTTTTCTTTTTTCTTCGTTCTGGTAACAGGGCACAGCGCGCTGTTGGGTTCCGACATTCAACACGCAATGTCTCGAATATTCGGCGGAAAATGGAAAACGGGGTGACAGATTCTTAACTACTAGGTTCCCTCTGCCCACCTTGTTATATGCGGAACACAACGTGAAGCTGAAAAAAAAAATTATAAATTCAGACAATAACAAGGAACAAAAACAACATAAAAATAATAATAGCAGCTTAACTCCACAATAATTTAAAATACATACTTTTACTTCATTGTTTTATAGGTCACGGATACTACATTGTGCTTTTTGTCCTTGACACAATTTGAATCTGTGCCAATAACTTGAATCCATGTATCTTGTGAGCGTATGAAGTAAATAATATCTAAGATTTTTAATTTTTTTTCAAGGATATGACATTTTTCAAGCTTCACGCTTTATCCCGCATAGCAAGATAGGCAGAGATACAAGAAGAGAGTCAAGAACCGCGTAATATATGGCAGGGCTTAACGCCGCTCGTTTCCAGAATTTGGAAAAGATTATTATTATCTTGAATATAATAATATGCATACAATTATTCATTTTTAAAATGACTTTGACTTTGAAATTATTTTTAATATAAGCAATTCAAATATAAAAAAATATAAATATAATAGTATGATTTATGACTGTAAATAATCTGTCGCTCCAGCATGTTATTGCCTAATGTTTCTAGATTACTGACTGACTGACACTTTCGGGCTGACTGAACACTGAGAGACATTTACATTAAGATAAGCTGGTAATTGATATGATGACTTTTAAAGTGCATTTGATGGTGCTTGCGTATTCATAGTGACGTTACAGTTGTATTTTTTTGTTAAATTGTTTTTTTCAGTTGTGACATACAAAAATGTGACAGTTCATAATAAACATTTTTATTGTGTTTATTTACATTTTTTTTCAGTATTTCTCATGTCGCAGGGTAGGCAGTGGGAGCTTAGTGTTAAGACACTCCGCCTCACCTTCCGCTGAATTCTGGACTTTTGGAGGCTTCGTTTGTTGAGTTGCGGAGCTTAATATCGCGCTTTGTCTCAACGCAGCGAAAAAATTAAATGGAATGTATAATTGAAGCCTAAAAATGGTTTTGTTTTTATCTTCATCTTCATGCTGTATTTATTCTGCATAGGTAGAGAGAACCTGGTGTCAAGACATTTCCGTTCTCCGCTTGTCATTGCGTGTAGAGTTTCGGAAGGCACCGGCGCTGTTTGTTTTTTTCTATTTCATTAACATACATAATTTTACTAATTTATTATGAAATTTTATATCCTAACACGATTCCAGTTCAGACAAATTTCATCATATATACCTATATTCGTATTTAGTTACTAATAATAAATTATGTAAGTAAGTAATTAATTATAATATATATTTTAATAATAAAAACTGTTCGAGGCGTTTTCCTTATTCGAAATCATACATTTCTTTAAACGAATTTGACTGTTTATACATAATTACGTATATAGGCCAAAATATTGCATTATAAACTTATTTCTTTTGGAGTAAAATAAATGTAATATGCCTTAGAGCCACTCGCTCAAACCTTAAGTAGGTCCAGAGCAGTTAAACATTCGATTCTGCAATATCTCATAAAATATTCACTCGATTTTAACAATTACATCGCAAATATATTTTTTTATACGACGACGTTTCTGAATAAATTTTCGATAAAAAACATTTTACATTGGCGGTTGCAAGGTATATGCAAATTCTGTTTTCAACATGTATAATCTAAATATCAAGAACGTTTTGACTAGATACCATATAAGTCCTTACGATTTAAATCAGTCTTCACTATTCTAATAGGTAAATAGATCATATTTTTATAGGTCAACGAGTCTAGTTATTTTATCAAAGATTTTTAAACTACAAACTAAA
This sequence comes from Heliconius congener, assembly GCA_018230605.1. NCBI lineage: Eukaryota > Metazoa > Arthropoda > Insecta > Lepidoptera > Nymphalidae > Heliconius > Heliconius congener. Next base: position 12,735 of record DWAO01004296.1, read on the forward strand.
ATAATTTATAAATAAATAGCTACAGCTACTCTACAACGACATATTATTTATGTGGAAATTCCAGACCAGTCTTAGTACTGGGTCAAGCATACGATTGTAAGCGCGTCAACTTGTGGGTTCGATTCCGACTCGAGGAAATGAAAGAATTAATATCTTAATTTCCTCGCTCTAGTAACGAGATAAAGCGCAGCGTTGAATTCCGATTGAGTGGCAGAACTCAACGCCGCGCTTAGCCTCGACACCAGAGCGAAGAAATG
>DWAO01004297.1:0-12990 GCA_018230605.1 Heliconius congener
AAAATTACTCAATGTACAGACAAAATATTTTTACTGTCTTATTATATATAGAGATAGAGATCACAAAGCGCTACGTTGAGTTGTGTCACGGAGCATCTTGAAGATTATTAGGCAGAGGGAACGTATTGTTAAGAAATTCCTTTTTCTTAACAATACGTTCCCTCTGCCTAATCGGCTACATGCGGGATACAGCATGAAGCTAAAAAATATTTAAATGTTTTTACACAGACTGCGTCAAACGAAGGATAATGTTTTTTGAGACTATGTACGAGTATATAAGTATATATGACCATTTCTTTGACACGCCTGGTAGCCTACGGCTAGATAATTTTTGCCATATGACATGTCGTTGAATTACATAAGAATTTTGATTTGATTACTACTAAATAGGCTATTATTTAAATTTTTAAAATGACACCCGTAAATTTATTAAAATAATTAGGGGTTAATTACCCAAGTGAGATAATTTATCACTGCACACGGTACGATCCAGTCGGGGATCGAACCCACAATGTAATTGATCCACTCAGACGATTCTTGGAACATCGCGTATCATGATTATTTAAATCTATATTTAAAATGCAATTTATCATTTACTATACTGAAATACAGAGAATTTCTAAAATATAGATAATTTTAATCCTATAAATCAAATCAAATCAGCTTCACGCTGTATCGCGCCCACAGCAGGAGCGGCAGAGGAACCTAGTGTTAAGAAACTCCGTTCCCCCCCAGAGCGAAGAAATAAAAATATAAGTGTTAATAAATATTTCATTTCCTCGAGAGGGCATCGAACCCACAACCAGTCGAATTTACAGTCACACTTTGTGCCTTCTCTAATCATATAATTTTGTTTATGACTCAAAATATTTGCAATATAATAATCAAAAATAGGCAAACATTCTGAAAAAGGTATAGACCCCACATTGACAGACGTAAGAAAAAAGTATCCACATTCATTAAAAACAACATTTACAGAATCATACATTTAAATACCAGCCATTTTATAGTTGATTCTTGCGCGCTGTTGTTAAATAGAGCAAAAATGACGTCGCGGTACGGCCATCAGCGGCGACGTTTAAATGCGGCGGCTCTTTTACCTCCGCCATTTGCATCTGAGATCGCGTCGATCGGCCATCTTGTTTTTTTTTCCCGCCAATGCGTTGCTGCTATAAAGTGTGTAACACACCGGTGTATGATAAGTATATAATGTATCGTCGGCTTAGACTTTAATCTTGCTAAATACGTTTTTTTGTTTATTCGATATGTACGTTTTTTTCTCATTCAAAAGTTAAATTTTTATTTTATTTCAAATAGTAGAGAATACAATTTTTTTTTATGAATGCGTAGGTATTTGTTTCCCACTACAGAAAATCTTGTGTTTTTCTTTACTTTGATTTGGATATATGTATAAAGCTAGGCGTTGAGTTGCGCCTATCCAACAAGCAATACACATATTAGATAAAGTTTCTATTATTTCTATTCCTGTAAATGCACAAGTTGCATGAAATAATAAAATAATAATTTACTTCTATACTAATTTACTAAAATCCAGTAAAATTAATAAGGAAATTTTCAATTTTTTTTATATTAAAAACCGTAAAAACAGCCTAAACTAGCATAAAAAAGCCTAACTTTTATCTCCTTTGCCATGTGCACCACAAACTCAAAAGGAAAACAATTTATAATACGTTCTGCCGCGTATTTATATTCGGCAGCGGCATCACAAAGGTCGATTATTCAACATATTAGGTATATTTATTTTAAACTAGCTTTTTCTTACTGTGTAGTAGTATATCTAAAAGTAAGTGTCTTTATTGAGGCCATCGTGGCGCAGCAACAAAGCGTCTGACTGTATGCGCGACAGTTGTTGGTTCGATTCCTACTCAGGCCACTACATACCGCATGGATTATTTTCGCATAGATAGAGCACGTATACGAAAATAATCAGAGCGGGGTTTGAAATTTTACTTATGCTCTTTAAGAGTAAGGTGGTAAATAAAGAATAGGTACAGTATTGGCGAAAAATAAATAATTTGTGGATTTGTTTAGTCTGAATTATTTATATTATTTTCATTATCATGATTGCTATTCGATATTTTTTTTTCAGCGCCACGCTGTATTCCGCACACAGCAGGAGAAGCAGAGGGACCTGGGGGAGCAGATTGATCCAAGACTGGGAGAACCTACCATTAAGACACTCCGATACGTATTTTCAAACAAATTCTAGAGGCAGAGAGCAAAGAAAATGTAAAAATTAAATATTTCATTTCATCGAATGGAAAACGAATCCACAACCTGTCGTGTTTACAGTCACACTTTGTTCCCCTGCGCCACGACTGATTATTCGATATTTAACACGATTTAATACGTGTCTCTTTAAAAGAGAAACTATGGAAATAAAAAAAAGATAATGAGCTATATGGAAATAAAAAACGAGAATTAAAATTTAAAAATAAATTGTCTTTATTCATTTAGTATAATATTGTAAATCTATGATTAAAAAATGTATGCATTTTTATTTAACTAGAATGCAATTCGTCATCTCTAAAGAATCCTCAATAAGTAATTTTAAGTAGATTTAGTTTATTTTATATTAACATTACGTTGTGTCACACATATAGCAGGATAGGCAGAGGGTACCTAGTGTTGCGACACTCCGTTTCCATAAGATACTTCCGTTCCCCACATTCTGCTTAATTCTATAGCAATGTCCTGTTAAATAGCAGAACTCAACGCCACGCTTTGCGCTAAAAATTCGATATCAAAAATTGTCTTTCGGAAAAAAGAACAAATTGTTTCATACTTTTACTTTTTAATTTACTTAATAATCACGAAGATTGTGCTCCACGCTACCACAGATTTCGGAGAAAGAATTATTTTCATTTCTTCATTCTGATAGAACAAAGCGTGGCGTTTCGCTAAATTGTTACAGTGGCTTTTTTTGTTTTTTCAGCCTACCCTCTTATGAATAGAATAAAAGTAAGGTTAAAAAAAAGGCTTCACTTTTTTTTTCAAAAACCGTAATTAGATATTTACTAGTCAATACAAGAAATATAATAAAGTCACTTTGACATTATTTATAATAATAAAAAAAAAAACAAATTACTACACAAAAATTAATGTCTTATATCTAAATATAAAGTTAATGTCAAATAACAGTAGAGTACTGTTTAACTATGTCTCTATAGAACTGGAATATGAGGTCGCTGGCGAGACGGCATCTGACTAGGGCTTCTTCATACGTTGCCTCACTAAAACTACCTTGTGTGAATCCTGGAAATAAAATAATCGTTTATGACTTAAAAAGTTATTATTACGCAGGAATTTGTTGTGGGTTAGATTGTTGAGTTCTACCATTCAAAACAAATATCTCTAATTTGGGAGCTGAACAGAGTATAATTTTTTACATATTCTGTAAAATATGGCAAAAAGCGTGGCTTTAAAATTTTTTAATCTGTATTTTTTTATATATTAGAAAAAGAATTTACACTATCATGGCACAATAGGATAGTGATAAATATTCAATAGTTGTGGGTTCCATTCCAGGCAGGATCTAATTATATTTAATAATAATAATCAGCTTCACACTGTATCATGCACACAGCAGAGTAGGCAGAGGGAACATAGTGTTAAGACACTCCACTCCCCACTTTCTGCCGAATTCTGGAATCATTGAGACCGCTGTGTTGTGTGGCAGAACTCAACACTGCGCTTTGTCTCGACACCAGAGTGTAGAAATGTAAATATTGATTTAAATAAATATATCTACTCCTCAATATGGGATCAAACTCACAACCAGTTTGTTTTACAGTCACATTTTGTGCCCCTGCGCCGCGACTGACCTCTAATTATATTTAAATTATTTATTCTACTAAGACCACAATAAGGTGTTGACTTTGAAACAGCACTCATGCTTCAAAATCATGTGTTTTTTTGTTCCTTGTTGATCCGCAATCAGTGTGAACACTATGAGCAGATGTTTTGATGGTGGATCAAAATCATGTGTAATTCAAAGAAATTGAATTATTAGGTTTCTTACACCAAATGCATTGAACTAAAAAAGAAAACAACATCATTGAATACTCTCCCAATAATAAAAAATAATAAAAAATACCTGTAACCAAATTCTTGTCTCGACTATCAAACACAAAATACATCAATGCTTTAGCATTCTGCACTTGCACGTGAGATGGTTCCAGAACCAAGTTTCCCAGTTCATCCACAGCGCAACCCAATGCGGCTACGACATGACGCATCGCTACACCTGAGTTGATGAGTGCTAGACATGCACTGTTCACTGCACAGGTTAGAAGCTGAAAATTTTATATATTTATTTTAGCTTCATTTTGCTACTCCATTAATAGTGGGGCAAACAGAAGGAACCTAGCACTAAGACGTGTCTGTCACGCAATGCTGAATTTTTGAGACAGCCTTGTAATACCCCAGAGCAAGGAAATGATAATAAATAAAATAAAAAGACTCTCCCAAGAGGGGATTTTAAACCCTAGTCACATTTGTAGCCAGATACTATCCAACTGCACCATAACTTTTTTAAAGATTATATATAATTTATAGATAAAGAATTTAAATGATTGAAATGAAATTTTATTATTTATATCTAATTTATTGTAGTGGTAGGTAGATATATGTTTTTATATTAAACACAGTGGGATACTTATATTTAATTATCAATCAGCACACAATGAACAATCCAACACTAAAAGAATTTTCCAATTCAATCCAGTAGTGTCTTTGATTAGCATGTTCCAAAAAACAAATTCACATTTATAATATCAATATAGACAATAAAACGAAATATTCACCCCTCCATAATCCTCCAATTCTTGAATAGTAAGAGTAATGCCTGTTCTAGGATACAAACAACCCAAGATAGCTGTCTCACATGTCTGTCTGATTACATTTTCTTTAAATCTAAAAGAACAAAAAGTATTCAACATTATTCATTATTTTTACTATATCAGATACACTGTTAAAAAAATTTAAATGGTCAATCCAAATTTTACAGAATCCAACAGAACAGAATTTTATATTAAATTTGACACAAATATATATTTTGACTGGATAGAATGAAATTACATAAAACTTAATTAAGGCTGTAATAGCACAGTACCACAGCATCTTTGTGTGACAATGGTTGTAGGTCTCATTCCCACTAATGGTACAAGTGCTGAGTTCACCACTCAATGTTTGGTTGTTTAAGTTTGGGGAGAAAGAGAAAATATTGTACCTTAACCTTAGGTCCAAGGAGGCGAGTTGTGGCACAGGGCCACAAAGTGTGACTGTAAAATTGACTGGTTGTGAGTTCGATCCTCACTCGAGGAAATGAAATATTTATTTACATTTATATTTTCATTTCTTCTCTCTGTTGCCGAGGCAAAGAGCAGCTTTGAGTTCCACTACTCAACACGCAATGCTTCTAGAACTTGGTAGAAATTGGAGAACAGAGAGTCTTAAGGTTCTCTATGCCAAATAAAGAAAAATCAATAGTATATAAACATTGTAAAATATCTCTTACCTGTCAGCAACCGATGGCTTGCCTCCTTTTGTACAAAAAAGTACTTCTAGAGTTGCTTTCTCTATGTTTTGACTAGTTGTTTTAATATCCAAAGGTCCATTTACACTTGCTAATACAACTGTTTCTCCTATGTAGGATTGAAATATTAATTATAAGTATTTATTTATATTTGTAATTCACATTTTACCTTGAAGTACTTGAAGTTAAGTATTTAAAAATAAATATATAATTTTGAATAAATCAAATGTTTAGATATACGTTTTCAAAAAATTTGTAAGGAAAAATAAGTAAATAGATTTAAATGTACCTTGTGATAAAATCGCTGATCCGTCCGATTTACTAAGAAAATTAAGTTCGCATTTCATAGGTCTAATTTTAAAGTCTTGAACGTCTTCGACCCCCATTTTGTTTTTCTTTAAAAGTATGTAATTGTATTAAATTTTAAGAAACTAGTCTACAAATATGAAACAACCTCAAAAATTCATAATCATAACATAACAAGAATTGCCATTATGCAAATTAAATTCAAAATGTTGTCAAGCGAAATAGTAATAAAATATATCTTACTGTTTCAGCTATACATAGTTAATATATAAAAATATAAATTGAATATATTTCTGGTGAAAAAACAATTAAAAACCGAACGTTTAAAATATGGAAAGGCATTATTACTACAATAGCAACATTAAACTTTTGTCGAGTTGACAATTACATTGATAGAAAAGACGTTTTCATATGTTCCTGTTGTCCTTATTTCGTGTATGTAAAATTAGCCTAAAACTTAATAATTTATTATATTGTTAAATAATTGTAAGTGCTATTACTGTAAGAAATCAAAATGAAGACGCGATTTAATACTTACGATATTGTATGCATGGTGGCGGAATTACAAAGGTAAGCTTTAGTTACATGTTATTTTCTTTTTTTTCTTCAAAACTTCTAGAAAAATTATAATTATATGAAGAAAAATAGCTTTTATTCTGTTCAATAAAAGTTATATTGATGTTAGATATTTAAAGATATCATATATACGTTACAAAATTATACGAAATCAAAATAGCTCAATAATGTTGCTTAATTTTAAAACTGTTATGATAAAAATTATAAATAAATAAAAATATTATTTGTATATTTATTAGAAAGATATTTTATGTTTTTCTTATTGTATTTTGTATTTTTATATTTAATTTTATTACACTATATAAAAAAACTTTATTTTTTAGATTGGTGGGCATGAGAGTAAACCAAGTGTATGATATAGATAACAAAACCTATGTGATTCGACTGCAGAGGTCCGAAGAGAAATCAGTTTTATTATTGGAATCTGGGAACAGATTTCACACAACTCAGTTTGAATGGCCAAAAAATGTTGCACCATCAGGATTTACTATGAAAGTATGCTGTTTTTTATTCTTCCTACATTTTGTACTTATAAGCAAAAATAGTTATTTTTTCATTAATAGAATAATTTATGTGAAGACTGCATTTTGTCCAAAAACAACTTTCTTTACATAACATTTTAGAAAATAAATACAACTAAAATATTGAATATTTTAAACAGTAGTAGTAATAGTAGAAGCAAGTAGATCCATCTGATAGTATGTGGTCTTTAAAGGTGAAAATCTACTAGCTCCTCTCTTGCTTTTGCTCTTGCTGGGTGGTGGAACAAAGCCTGAAAAAATAAATAAAATAATCCTTATTATAAACTACATTTTCTACTACTTATTTAAAGTCCTCTAATTTTTTAAATATTTTACATTATATCTTCTCTGTTTCTTCTAAATTATTTATAGTGAACTTTCAAGTAATACTTAATTTTTGTCTTTCTAGCTACGTAAACATCTTAAAAACAAACGTCTTGAGAGTCTTACCCAGCTTGGTATAGACAGAGTAGTGGATTTACAATTTGGTAGTGGTGAAGCAGCTTATCATGTTATATTGGAGTTATATGACAGGGGTAACATTGTATTGACCGATTATGAATGGACCATTTTAAATGTTTTACGACCTCATGTAGAGGGTGATAAGATTAGGTAAGATTTATTTATAAATCTCTTCAAATATTTATATTAAAAATATTAACCTGTTTAAATGGAATATCTTTACACTAGGTTACCTCTGCTCTAAGCAGGATACAATGTAAAACTAAAACAGACTTTAATTGAAGTCTTTTATAGTTAATCTTTTTTATTTTGATATGTATTTGAAATATAATAAGTTTGGAAGTAATGTGATATATTCATATTCTATTTTAGAAATGATTTACTTTTTATAAAATGTTATTTACCTTAGTTTTGTAATAATAGTAATATAAATAAAATAAATATATTTTGTTTTAGATTTGCAGTGAAAGAAAAGTATCCCTTAGACAGAGTTAAAACAAGTTATGAAGCCCCTAATACTGATATATTGAATGATATTCTCTCTAAAAGTAAACCTGGTGACAATCTTAAAAAGATTTTAAATCCAAACTTAGGTATGTCATGTCATGTCATAGACTTTTTTTTCATTTTATAAGAGGCCTTTGTGGCCCAGTATGTGTATATGAATATAAACATGATGGTTGTGGTGTTTTGTGAGAATAATTTGATTTAATGCATTCAGTGATGATAATTTTGTTCATCATAAAAGTATGCAATTTATCTTATGATGACATCACATAAAGTGACTGTCCCTAAACCTACTTTACTGACAACCAGTTTTCAAAAACTTTTTTTGTCTCTCCTGGGGATTTGCTTAATAAGCTATTATTACACTCTAAGCCAACAATATACTTAAATTACTTGGTAGTGTTGACTTCTATCATTCTACACACCACATATTTGGAGTGAAAAATGGAGAATGTACAACCTAAGTTAATAGTAGGTTCCCTCGAGCTATCATGCTATGCGTGGAAGCGTGAAGCAGTATTGTTATAAATGACAAAAGGAAAATAACAAAAAAAATCTTTCTACCACAATTTTGCAATTTTGTTGTATTAAATCAATTTAAAAAAAAAATATCAGCTTCACGCTGTATCCCGCACACAGCATGGTAAACAAATGGAAAACCTAGTGTTAAGACACTCCATTACTCACTTTCTGCCGAATTCTGGAGGCATTGCATGTTGAGAGGCAGAACTCAACGCTGCGCTTTGCCTCAACACCAGAGCGAAGAAATGGAAACATAAATTTAAATAAATATTTCATCTCCTCGAGTGGAGATCGAACCCACAACCAGTCTATTATACATGGGTCTCATTTCATCAATTTAAAAAAATAAAATATTCTTAATTCTTATTATTTAATCATTTCAACACTAGGTTCTTACTACTAAACAACTACTATTACAGAGTATGGTGCAGCAGTAATAGATCATGTCCTATTAGAGAATGATCTAACCGGTAACTTAAAAATTTCCCAAGATCCGAGTAAGGGTTTCTTTATTGAAAGAGATGTAGATAAATTGGCTACGGCATTGAAACAAGGTGAAATGTTGATTACACAAGGGAAGAATGGAGTGGCTAAGGTGGGTATTTTGGTGTTTTGCTACTGTGTACATGTGGGATTGCTAAAAAAAATCTATTGAAAATTAAAAAAAAGTCGTTCAGTAATGAAATACTATATTTCATGATTTAAAAATGGAAACGGATTAAAATTGTAAAAGTTTATTCTTTAAAGTTGTATGAGACAATATTATTTTTCTCTGTCTATTAATTAAAATAATTTCAAATTATTTTAAAAAAATTTTCATAAATGTTTCATATTATATTTTCAAATTTTCACACAAAATGTATGCAATTATACAAAATATCATTGACAAAATATTTTTCTTCTTCTCTTATCTCCTTTCTTCCTCCCCAGGGTTACATAATTCAGAAAAAAGAGGAACGACCAAACCCAGAAGGCGGTGGACCGACTTTCTTTTTAACAAACCAAGATTTTCACCCAATGTTATATAATCAGTGTAAAAACTTGCCTTTTGCGGAATATGATAGTTTTGATAGAGCGGTGGATGAATTTTATTCCGCTTTGGAAGGGCAGAAGATCGATTTAAAGGTAAGAAAGTCAAAGTTCACCAGCATCCTAAGCACTTGGTTGCATATTCAAGTTTCACTTGATACTTGGATCAATTGGGCCCTCCTCTTATTTATTTTTAAGCAGTTTGAATAAATCTGGTAGACAATCTGTTGGCTTTGTCAGATGAATCCAGGATTTTTTAGTTTCACAATGTGTCCCGCACATAGGAGGGTAGGCAGATCCCTCTGCCTACCCTCCTATGTACCTGGGAATGGAGTGTCAGCTAAACGCCAGGCTTAGCCACGATATCAGAGCGATGAATCAAAATATTAAATATTTCATTTTCTCCACTCAACAAATTAACCCAAGGCCTGAAGAATTTGGTGGAAAGTATGTAAAGGAAATGTAGTGTGTTGTAGTTAATATGAATGGAGTGTCTTAACACTAGGTTTCCAAGTTCCCTCTGCCTATACTGCTATGTGCGGAATATACCATGAAACTGAAAAAAATGCAACATAATTTACAACATTCAATGCTAGAAATAAAATTAAATTACTACTTTTAAAAGAATCTTTATACCATATAATATGAAGACCATCAGCATTACAACATAAAAATCCTTATTATAATGTTATTTTAATAGGCAATACATGTGGAGAGAGAAGCAATGAAGAAGCTGCAAAATGTTCGAAAAGATCACGACAAACGTATAACAGAACTGGAGAAGGTCCAGCTCGAGGATCGGAAGGCGGCTGAGTTGATATCCAGAAATGAACAGTTGGTGGAACAGGCCCGAATGGCTATACAGGCTGCTTTGGCTAATCAGGTATTTTTTTAATTTAGTATTTGTGTTTAATTTTGTTTCTTGTTCTTTATTAATCTTTGTTGGAGATAAATTTGTGATGAAACTTTGCAATTAATGTAAAATCGTTATAAAAAATATAATAATAACGTCACTGGGATTAGTACATTTGTTCTCGGTATTTTGATAGCTCGAAAATAGATGTTCAAAGAAGTCTGCAACACTATTTTTGAGTTTCGATTTTAATAGATAAATAAATATATATAAATCAGCCGGGCAAGCAAGCTGAGCTGAGTGTCGGAATTCAACGCCGCGCTTTGCCTAAACAGCAGAACGAATATAGAAATATACATTTAAATAAATATTTCATCTCCTCGAGCAGGGATCGAATCTACAAACAGTCGCGATTACACGCACACTTTGTACCCCTGTAGCCACGACTTTATAAATATATATGTAATATCTGATTACTCTGCATTTATAATCCTCTTAATAATTTAGTAAAATACAGCATTTTTTGCTCCACGCTGTATTCCGCGTATAGCAAATTAAACAAAGTGAAGCTAGTTAAGTCACTCATTTCCCCAATTTTCGAGACGTTGTGTTTTGAATGGCGGTACTCAACGCCATGCTTTGTCTAGTTACCAGAGCGAGAAAATGAAAATATTTTACTCCCTCGAGTGGAAGTCGCACCAACCTCGTGTGTTACAAGTAAGCCACAGAGCGGCTAAGTCACGTTATCGTGTATCAGTATGTAGAACATACATTAGAGTTAATTATTAATTCTATTAACGAACCTACACTCACCTTCTAGATGTCATGGGACGATATAAAATTACTTGTTAAAACTGCGCAAGACAACAACGATCCGATCGCATCATCTATTAAACAACTTAAATTGAACACTAATCACATCACACTGTTGCTTAAGGATCCCTATGATCATGGCAGTGATAGTGATAGTGAAAAGGATGATTATAGTGAAAGTGTTAGTGACAAACGTGATGATATATTGAAACCTATGATGGTGGACATTGATCTGTCGTTGACTGCTTTTGCTAATGCTAGAAGGTTAGTTTTATATTTTTTTTATTTTTTATAATTAATATATTTTTTTAACAATGATCAAAAAATCAAAAATTTTGCCTTCCCTACTTAGGTTTACCTAAGTAGGGAAGGCAAAAAGGACCTTGTGCTCTTGTTTTTTTAGTAGCGTAACCCAACGGCGCTTTGTTACTAAAGTTACCTAGAAAAACAAAATTTTTTTTAGATATAAATATTTCTTCTAAGCGTCACAATTAATGCCTTTATCAAATGTAAATTTACACTACTATATTATACTATGAAGATACTTCGCTACTAAGCACTTGAGTCAACGAATTGCAACGAATAAATAAGATTTAAACCCACAACCATAACATAGTCTTAAAATCTATTAAATATTTCTCATTCATAACTTATTTGTTATTCAGATATTACGACCAAAAGCGAAATGCCGCTAAAAAACAGCAAAAAACGCTTGAATCGGCAGATAAAGCGCTTAAAAGCGCTGAGCGAAAAACTAAGCAAACGCTCAAAGAAGCTCACGCGATAAGCAGTATCACTAAAGCGAGGAAGACATATTGGTTCGAGAAATTTTATTGGTTTATATCATCTGATAACTTCTTGGTAAGTAAAAAATACTAGCGAAAAAACGCGGCTTCGCTCGCTTTATCTTATATCTTTATATAGAAAATGCTTACATAAATAGTACTAGCTTATGTGTTATTCTGATATTACTGTAGTTCCATCTGAATCCGTTTAGAATTTTTATTGCGTGAAAGTGAAACAAACATCCATTCTCACTGTTAAGTCTGTCCTTTAATTTGAGAAAGTATGTGGCAGATTCTCTCTCTCAATAGAGAGACTACCAACACATCCACTCTCGTCACTCTCGTGTTTGTGATTGTGTTTCTGTTTATCTAGTATAAATGTATATAAACTTATATAAATTATATTATATAATGTTTTAATAGTTGATTTTACAGTTTCTGGAAAAAGTTTATGTACTGTTACTGTTAGTTTTATATATAAACAAATATATTCGTTTTGAACCATAATCATCTAAATTTAAATATAAATGATAAAGAAATAAATTATATGTTTGCCTTATTTAACTCGGGGTTCGTCACTAGGTACTTTCATCGCTACTGGGCAACCACAATTAGATTTAAAAAAAAGAAGATTTAAAAAATACGTTTTTTTCTCTAGGTAATAGGAGGTAGAGATCAACAACAAAATGAACTATTGGTGAAACGCTATATGCGTTCTACAGATCTCTACGTACACGCTGAAGTGACTGGCGCCTCCTCCGTTATAATTAAGTGTCCCAGCTTTCCGCCGCCCAGGACACTGAGTGAAGCGGGCCAGGCCGCTGTGGCTTATAGGTAGTGATCCATTTCTTTTTGTAGAAGACAAAATCTGTAACAAAATATATATTTGTAAAGTATGTAAATTGATATTGAAGTAAGGCTGTTGTAACATTAGCTTGACACCAACTTCGAAATTATAAAATCTTTCTTTGATTATTTTTGTTTAACAAAATCAAAGTACGTTTTATTTAATTAGAAAACGTATAAAAATTTGAACGTAGCGGGACTCAAACCCGCGCC
>DWAO01004298.1:0-12988 GCA_018230605.1 Heliconius congener
CCTCTGCCTACCCTGCTGTGTGCGGGATACAGCGTGAAGCTGATTTATTTTATTTGACTATGTTTTTTATATATAGAATATTTTAGAGTATATTTTATAGACTAAGACAGATCAAATAAAAATCATTTCTTTTTATTTTTGTGCAATTTATTAAAAACCATGATAAACAAAAACAATGATAAACTGTAAAAAAAAATGAAACAATAACTAATCGATAAATCAATTACTACTACTGTTACTATTGTTAGTCACTTCACTCGGTTTTGAGCTACCAAGATATTCCTGTTTAATCATATCTGCCCCCATTTCACCTATCATAATGCATGGCCCATTAGTGTTTCCACTTGTCAGGTTTGGCATAATACTAGCATCTATAACACGTAGCTTTTTGGCACCATAAACTTTTAAGAAATTGTCTACCACAGCACTTTCAATATTTGGACCCATTTTACACGTCCCTACAGGATGATATACCGTTAAAGCAACATTTCTTACGAAACATTGCCAATAATCATCACTTTGGAACTGGAAGTCATTACATTGGGTTATATTTATTCTCTGAACAAACGCATTTATCGATTTGAAATATGGCGCATTTACTATTTTTACCAATTTTTTTATACCCTCGGCTGTTGCTTGCAAATCCCTTTCATCTTCAAAATAACTATAATTAATCATAGGCTTATCGTAAGGGTTTGATGATTTTAAAGTTATTATACCCTTAGACAATGGATGCAAAAGATGAACGCTAAATATGTATAATGTTTTTTGTGCATTAGGTTCTACATAAGAAGCCACAACCTCATCTTTAAAAACACCAAAACGTGCTTTCAGGTTAGTTGTATTTTTTAAAAATAAAGCAAAATGATTTTGGTATTCAGGATATGACATATTTTCATTACGAGAATAAAATGCACTAACATCGCTGAAATACATCTGTGCCAACAAGCCACTTTTATTGTACATATATTTGATTACTTCATATTGGTAACCGTTTGGATCAGAATATCCAAGGTCGTCCCCGTAGATTGGAACAGGAACATAATTATGATCTTGTAAATTCTTACCGACTTGAGTCGAATTAATTTTGACTGTAATATTTTTAGATTTCAAATGATCTTGGGGGCCTATTCCAGACAACATTAATAGCTGCGGAGAATTGATAGCCCCAGCACTGACAATTACTTCTTTATTTGCATAATATGTTTTATTAACACCATACACATTTACTTTGACTCCATAAGCTTCGTTTTGATCATTAAGAAGAACTTCAGTTACATAAGCCCCGGTAACGATTTTTAAATTACTTCGTTTAAGATTTGGTTCTAAATAGGCTGTATAGGTACCACGTCTTTTGCCACTGGCAGCAGTTGCTCTTATTATCCCAGCCACGCCATATCCTTCAAATTTTGCTGCGTTAATGTCTTTTACTTTTTTATGTCCAATGTACTCCCAAGAGTCTAAAACTTTCAGAGTAATATCTCTGTATGTGCTATTAAATGTATTTAACACTGAAGGTCCGTTACTTCCATAGTAACTTTTTATATCAGGATCTTGCAGTAAATTTGAATCTTGCAAACTTTCTGATTTTCTATACATCGATTTAACATTTTCTGGTGTCCAACTTGGATTTCCTCCATCTACCCAAGATTGAAAATCGGCATCTCTACCTCTTATGTATATCATTGCATTCATGGAACTGCCCCCGCCCAACATTTTTGCTCGTGGGTATTTTACCTGTCCAGTTTTTATCGCTTGATGGTTAATGCCATCATTTTCAGTTGCATATTGCCAGTCGTAATTACTGCCATAAAGTTGAGTACTTAAATTTGGTATCTACAACAATTTAAATAATATTTTTAAAATTAGATAATTAATAAATATAAATTAAATAATTATTTTAAAAATAATAGCTATTTTGCTATTTACGTATGGTATAAACAAAAATAAATATTGTTCACTTACATCAGACTCTATGGGTGGCTTGGGACCTGCTTCCAGTAGTAGTACTTTCCAAGTGGTAACTTCACTTAGTCGAGCTGCTAGTGCAGCTCCCGAGGATCCTCCTCCCACGATTACAAAATCATACTTTTCGAAATCTAAAATATAAACACAAAAATAGAGATTAAATTATTACCATAAAACTAAAATAATTGGCTTAGACTGAAATATTTTAAGATCGTATTAATATTTTCTTGTCTTTATTTTCAAACTTGGTTATAAAAACTTATTGAAGATCAATAACTCATAAGTAAAAAATTGTATCTCTATTGTAATATATACTATAGTAACATACATGTGTGTTATTCTTGTTATATAATTCGTAATAAAATAAAGTGTTTTATAATCTTTTCGGTTTAAAGTAGGATAAACAGAATCTAGTATTAAGGTACCCCGTTTCTCAGTTTCCGCTAAAATCTCGAAATATTGTGTGTTGAATATCACAATTCAACACCGCGCTTTGCCTTGGTAAAAAATTTTTAAAAGTAATTTTTTCGAGCAGGAATCGATCTCATAATTGTCACGTTTACAATTACAAGCTTATGCCCCTATGCCTAGGGCCTCATAACTTTTAATAAAATACAAAAAAAACACAATAAAAATTAACTTAAGTATTAAAAACAAAATGGTAAACTTACTTCCTGTATCATTACTCGGTATATCCCACACAAAACACTGTGATGCAGCTAATAAATTTATTGCCGATGCGAACAGCTGTGACGCTGCTCCTGTAGTTGTCGCGCAACTAGTTGTCCCATTACTAATGAAAAATATATTTTCAATTAACAAACTGTAATTGTTATATGTAGGTACTTAAATAACGAAATGATTTCATTATCATTTCATATTACTCCACATTTATTATTACCAAATGAATCTTCTGATTGTAGTACTAAGATGTTTTTATAAGAAACAATTATTTTTATAAAAAACACGTGAAGAAAAATCACGACAGACACGTCGACGGAGTAATAAGAATTTGGCATATTTAACTTTGTATGGTAAAGGAGTGCAGAAAGTCAATATAAATATATTTTTAATATTGCATTAGAAATATTTTATTTGAATAAAATAAATATAGCAGCATCGTCGTATAGCAATGTATAATTTAAGTGCAAATCAGAAGCTCTAATATCTTTTAATTCCAATATTTGTTCAAAATTTTAGAGTATAAATATGTTTTATTTTTGACAGTGTTATTCCACACTTAGGAAAGAAAAATACTAATTAAGAAAACGTATAAAAATCTGAAGGTATCGAGATTTGAATCTGCGCCTCTTGGAAACCGTCCACACACACACACACACACAGCCGTACGTTCAGACGTAACGCAGAACGTAGTTTTATACGTTTTCTAAATAAGTAATATATATTTTATGTTTAAAAAAATATTCGAAAAGAGAAAAAATAATACTGAAAACCAAAAATAAGAATTTATTTAACAAAAAAATTTAGAATGTCCGATAAGTTTTTTGGATGGATTGATTCAAATAAAAATGATAGAGAAGAATGAATTAGTTGTGCAAAGATTAAATATAATTATTATTGATTTAAAAAGCAATTATTAGTATTATATAAATGAGGAATCAGATTTTGTACATGGACAATACAAATATGATGCATATTTAAAAAAATAATCATTTAATAAATAGAGTTACACACTTACAACAACATTTTGAAGTAAACCTACGACCGACGAAGTAAGAGCAACTGCCGATGAATCCTTTAATTTTTCGTTTATATTATAGCTAAAAATAAATAGAACGTTATTAAATACATAAGCAAAGTAAATTTATTTTAATATCGACATCTGTTGTATGACTTAGTTAACATTCAATAAAATAAATATACATATATGTTTCTGTGTTTATCTACATATTTCAGCATACTTTGAAAAAGCTTTATAGATTCTTATATCTATGGATATATTATCGAAAGTAACTTTCTGTTACTTTCGATAATATATTGTGTTCTCTCTGTCCGTATGTGACGCAATCAGAGCCAAACTGCTGATCCGATTGTAATAAAATGTCATATAGAGATATTTGAGGGTTTTAAGGTTAGGTTACATAGGTTACTTTTTTCTCATTTTTGTAATTTTCCCGGCATATACTTATATATTAATATATATATCAGTTTAACATGCAATTTATTCTGCCATGTTAATAACAACCATCGCTAAGCAACAAGGAATTTTGTTGTTTTAAAAAAATGGTGTCCAAAATGGATTTCCTGAACTCTTACATGGCGTGCGCTGACTTAAAAAGACAATGGACAGCTACAGCGGAGAGGAAGGTAGAACGCGCTCTTGGCTTTTTTCAGAAGAGCTTCGAGTTATGAGAAAGTAATATCGTGGAGTTTCAGTTATTTAAATAAACTGTTAGACTCTACTATATATTAGAACGATACCTTCTGATAGCTTTATATAAATGTCATGTGTTGTAAATACAACTTTCTTAACACTGAAGATTTTGGGGTTCCTCACGATCACAATGATAAATAGTTCAAACAAATAGACACATCACAAACCAAAGTTCAGTTCAGGAATTCAGTTACACTTAGTAGCTTTTTTTTAATAATTTTTATTTGTCAATTAATATTGTCCGCTATATTGAATAATTGTCACTAAAATATTTCATACTTTTTTTTAATAATTTGGTTAAATTGTTGAAGGTCTCGTAGACGTAAATTTTTCATACATGCTAAATGCTCATCACGCTGAACAAATTTCGTTCAGGAAATAATAACGTTTCTACCATTTTTCTTTTTATAATTGTTAATTTATATCGAAAGATTTTATGTTTTAATTTTTTTCCTTTACCCATTAGAAGTCTCCGTACTCATTTGAGTACAGCTATATTTCTTGACATAAATTAAGGAATTCGTCAAGTGCGCGTGGAGTACTTAATAATTTTACTTGATTGTAAGACCCTTTTAGTTTAATTCATAAACAACAAGTGAGTAGTACTAAAATTTTTATTAAGTGCCAGCTAAAGTTGTGTTACAAAAACGTCATCGCGGTAGGGAAATGATTTTAGATTTTATTACATGATAGCGAAGATAACAAATGTGACTTGACTATCATACCAACTGATCCAAGTGCATTGACTGATGAAGAGGACTATAGAGATATTTAGGAATCGAGATGATAACGGCAGCAAGGACTCTACGCACAATGACAATGAACCAATTGCGTCAATTGGGTGGAAGAGGCAGCGCTCCCTTTACGGAAACAGCATATAGGGTACAATATTTCTAAGCCATACCTAAAGAAATTAATCAAGGTAACTCAACAGTTTATAAGTAGGATTTTTTTTTTCATTTTACGATGTTTATCCAAACCTGTAATTCGTGTAACGCAGTTACGCAAAGATGCAAATAACGCATACTACTACAAAAATACTACTAACTTTGAACTTTGCCACAAATACCTACGACTCCAGTTCGGAATGAGGCGTATGCGGCGGTTTCCCTTTGATAGGTTCGTGTACGTGCGTCGTTCTTGACAAATGGCGTTTTTTTTTAAAACGACAGTTTTATAATTTATTTTGTTTGAAAAAATCACTTTTTATTTTTTAGAAAAAAATAATAATTGTATTTCATTTATTTTAATGTTTTTTTATTTTCTATATTTATTATAAATTAATAAAGAAAATTAAAAAAATATATGTAATGGACAGTTATTTTTATTTATTAATTTTCTTTTCTTTTTCATGTTTGGTTATAGTAAAATCTCATATGATTAATTTTAGATAGATAATAAGACAATATTAGATATTATACATTATTATATGAAAGGATGCGAAGCGGGAGTTAATAACTGCAACTCAGTTTTATTCTAATGCAGTTATTTCCGACGTAAGTTGCCATTATTACGAAATATTAATTTAATAAATATCATTATCATTATTATTATATATTTTATACACTTTAATTATACTATTATTATTATTACTTTATTAACAATAAAGTAAAAAAATGGTTTCAAATAATTTTTTGGATATTTTTATTCGTTTCCGACTGACTTTTTTTTGAAAAGGAGGACGTTCTACTTAAGTATATTCAATAAGTATTCACTCTATATTTTCTTTGTTTATCCGTCGATTTCTCCGTACTTTGTAAACTGATTGTAAGCTTCTTTCTTCGTTAGAAAAAACCGTACACTTTCACCGTACTCTCACATATCGAAGATTTTATTTTTATTTTATAAGACCGTATTACGTGTTTAGTATAATTTACTATATATATAAAACAAATATATATTTTGGTTTTTTGGAGCATTATTGGCATTTTTTATACATTTTCTAAAAAGTATTTAATATCATTAATCCATATTATATTTTTTAAAAAAATATTAATAAAAATATATAATTTAATAAAGTATTGTATTTTCGCATACAATTCACTAAGAGCCATATGAGTAAATAACTTCAAGGCATTGTCAGTTCCTCAAAAAAAACTAATTATCACGGTTGACGTCTGAATATTATAAATAATTTGGTAAACGTTTATTTTACATGTTTTTATTACACATTCCATATTTATTTTGTTATTATAATTTTAATAAATGAATATGCTGAAATAACTTATGTTAACTTCAATAACAATACAAAAAGACACGACAAGTTGAAGGACAAAAAATTGTTTCATTTATATTTATTTAATAAACGTATAAAAAAATTTACGCAGCGAAATTTGAAACGCACGCCTCTTCGTCGCTTCTTGGAAACACTTCAAAATGGCAAAAATCCGGATATGAACCCAATTCCAATAAGTTCTAATTTTAAAAATGCTAAAAAATATTTGAGATTTTGCAACTGTAATACTATAATAAAAATAGTATAAAAAATCTATCAATTTCTGTTTGTTTGAGCTGTTTGAGCTTACGACCGAGTTAATAATTTTCAAGTCATCGGGTTATATAGCTTAAATAACTTTTGGACATGCATACACTTTTATTTTGTTCATATGAATAATATAACAATAATGATGTCTAGACAAAGCAGTCCGTATCATAAACTAAATGAAAAAGCTTCTTGTTGATTAACATTTTAAATTCAGAATGTCGTTCGTAACACTTTGCACGGTTAAAATTAAATAAAAATGTAGTGTAATAATATAATATTTTAGTTAAGGACATCGTGACCCAGTGGCACAAGAAAGTGACTGTAAACTCGACAGTTGTAGGTTCGATTACCACTCGGGGAAATTAATTACTTCATATGATCATTATTGTTCCGTCTAGAAACGAGGCATAGCGTGGCGTAGGGTTTCACCACTCAACACACAATGTCTCAAAATTCGGAGGACAGTGTGAAATAGTAGTGTCTTCTCAGGTTTCCCTTGCATATCCTGCTATGTGCAGGATACAGCGTATGGATTTTTTTTCTTTATTGTTACATTATATTTCAGTGGCTGATGAATTTGACTTGTGCTAAGTTTACATAGTATTCTAAGACACTACACTACCATTCTCACTTCCACTTCCGTTCTCTACTTTCCGACGAATTCTCGAAGCATTGCGTGTTGAGTGGTAGAACTCAACACCGCGCTTTGCCTCGTGAGGAAATGAAAACTACTATCACTCTCCCGAATGGAAATCGAACTCTCTTCTCTGCTGCGCCACGATGTGGCAGTCTAATATAATTTGTTTAATGATTAAATTTGTTAAAGAATTGGAAAACGTATTCTAAATAAAAGGTTACTCCCATAAATTCTTTAGACGGACGGACAAAACGGTGTCCTTCAAACTTAAAACCTATGTAATTGTAATAAAGTGTGTTTCCATTAATTATTTCTAAACAACTTTAGATAAACATAGCATTTAGCTGGGACTGTAAAATATAAACTGTAGCATCAAATGTGGTAGTCATCTATTAAATTTCATTTTGATTGTACTGCTATTAAACTTTATTACGCTGTTTTTAGAACGTTTACGTTTGTATAATCTTTGGCTAGAAATATCCGTCGCGTAGTACAAAATTTATTTTCGTACATAATTAGACTGGAAACTAACAGATCCATTATTTTGAAGCTTTGTTTTGTTCTTAGAGAAACAGAACCGTAATAGGCCTCATACAAATCCTGTAGCTTGCAAAATTATAGTAGCAGATGGAACTTAATGTTATTCTACTCTGTTGTCAACTTAAAAAAATAAATAAATCAGCTTCACGCTCTATCCCGTACACAGCAGAGTAGGCAGAGGGAACCTTGTGTTAATACTCGCTGTTCCCCACTTTCCGCAAGTTTAAGTGGCGGAATTCAACGCCGCCAAGTTTACATACAATTTCGATGCTTTGGCTTTTGCTTTGCCTACTAGAATGGGAAAATAAAATTAATTTAAACATAATCATTACCCTGTCAGAGAATCGAACCACAATTGTCGCGTTCAGAATCAAATGCTGTTCCCCAGTGTCATATAGACCTTTGGCGTCAAAATTAGATTACATTTTTCAGATATTTAATTTAAGGTCGTTTGCAAATAGTTTCCGGTCAGGGACTCCATTGTTAATATCTGGCACAGTCCCAAATCCTGTCTGTATCAACTTTGCGTGATCATTTATCTTGTGTCGATGGTTCATGCCTCATAAAACCTTAGCTCCGTGGTGGTATATAAGAAAAATAATAAAAAGGATTCTCACTATATGTTTATTTTCTTTTCTGTATTTAAGTAATGGTTCCCATAATAAGACCATTGGCAGTAATAACTGTATGATATTATGATAATAGTAGGTAATAATATAGATACTATTAATCACCAAGAAAACTACATTTTATTTTGATTTGTAACTATTATATTGTATTATGTTTGATTTTTTTAGCTTCACACACGTTGATAATCCATTCTGTGGCTTTACCCGCACACAGCAACCTAGTATTAAAATACTACGTTCCCCATTTTTCAACGAATTCTGGAGGTTTCGAGTGTTGGGTGTCAGAATTTAACGTCACGGTTTGCCTCAACACCAAAGCGAAGAAGTTAAAATATAAATTTAAATAAATATTCAATTTCCTCGAGTGGAGATTGAACCCACAACCGATCGTGTTTATAGTTAAGTAACCTATGTTCATCCCAAGAGCCTCAAGTATCTCTATATAAGTAATTTATCACAACTGAGTTAGCGGTTTGGCCCTGATTGCGTAAAAGACAGAGAGACAGACAGAATTACTTTCGAATTTATAATATAGTTATGGATAGAGATAATATTTCAATCGCCATAATATTTCATTTAGTATTGAGATTCGAACCCACAACCGTCGCGTCTATTGTCGCACACTTGATGTCCTGCTCCTCCGCGGCCTCGAGTATATATATTTTTTCTAATTCTGCTACGCTTCATTCTCATGTATATACAAAACGAAAAACTATTTTTAAATAGTATGTGTATTCCACAGCTAATTTTAATCGTGTATATTTAGTGTAATGGTCGGGCGGTAACGAGATTTCTACTGTTCGCCACTTTAGTAGCAAATAACTGGTTCATTTGTGGATTTAAGCAAGCTAAGCTTAGCTTTGTTCTGTATGTAACCCTTGGTATTTTAATTCTGTAGTTTTCGTTTTGTATTTTTTTTTTCGAGAATGATAATAAAAACATGATTATAGAGAGAGAGAGAGAGAATAATTAATAAAAACATGATTATTATAAGGAATTGTAGTGTTTATGATGGAAGAATAAAAGTCTTTTTACGAATAGCACTGAGTTTAATCAACAGCTCTCCAAATGTACATACAGTGTTAACACAAATGGAAAAACATAATTATATACGGTACAGTATACAGTCAAAGTCAACCACAAAAAAATATATTAAACAGAACACGAAAGACAAATTTATACACTACGGGATACCTTTGTATGCAAAGTTTAAAGCTGTTCATTATGACACAATATAAAACAGTATATATATATTCTTTGGCTAAGAATCTTATCAGCGCGATTGCTATATAACATTCGCAGGCAAACTAATGCCTGAGTTCATTCAAATGACGACAACTTTTTTTTAATGAACCGATTTTGATGAAACAAACTTTAATTGTTAACTTGAGTTAATGAAAGAAAATGGTGAAACTTTTAAGTAAATCGGTTCAGTACTTTCAGAAAAAAATGTGACCATACATATCGACAGACAGAGACAGACAAGAAATATAAAAAAAAATCTTTTTGCTTTCTATTATTCTTTTTAAGTGTCCCTCAATCCATTTCGGTCAAAATTACTATATGTACAGACAAAATATTTTTACTGTGTTATTATATATAGAGATAATGTGTAAACTTCTTATCTTACACTCTATTAGTTTATGTTCCTTAAGAACATTATCCATCTTTTCTTATTTTTTTTCTGATATTTATATATTAATTTAAATTTATAAAAAAATTGCCATGGGTTGTACCTTCCACTAAATATTATCAAAATGCTTATCTTTTTTCTGTAACGTCTTTACACGGTGTCGTTAATATTATATTTATGTAAATTTATTTAATAAATAATCAACAGTGGAAAGTCTAAGTATGTCTCTGTTGAATGGAGTCAATGTCATATTTGATTTCCATTTCCGGTATAAAATCGTTTAAGGAAACTTGAAATAAAGGATCTTCTGTTTTAGGTTCAATTTTAACATGTATATATGGTTCTCTATTTTCATTTGCAAATGATAGCTGGGGTAGTGCAGACTTAGTACCATTTTGCTCCAATAACTGCTCATAGTCATCATAACTGGAGTGTACATTTAAGGTAGAAGTGGATCCATTATTATATTTAAGCGGATAAATTTCACTTTTTCTAAATCCTTTAATAGCATTTGTAGGTGTGGCAACGTGCACCCATGCATTGTTTATAAAAATCCCAACATTATAAGGACTTAACTTTTTATTAGGATTTTTGCTCATAAACTCATTAGTTTCATTGTTAAAAAATGTTTCAAATGGCTTTAAGACCGCTATATCTATTGGTTGAAAAGGTAGAGTTGAGTGAGTGGGTAAGCATAACAAAACAATGTCGTTATCGAAAGCAATTTGCAGCAAGTCTGGTGCAGATGAATGCGATGAGTGTTCGTCTAAAATAAGCAAAACTTTCCCTCGTGGCTTGAGATCTATGAAATGCTCAGTAAACCATTTATAGAATAGATCAGTGTTTATGTATGCTGACTTTCTAGTCATGTACACTTTTGAACCAAATGGTAAACGGCTCTGGAACTCCGTTTGCTTGTTCATTCCTTTCATGATTATTACTGGAGGAAGAAAATTTCCAATAACATTACAACAAGCTACGAGAGTCAATGTTGCATCACTCTCAGATGTTAATGAATTAATTAATTTCGCACTTTCATATGCAACATTATTTTCAGATTTATTGTTAAATTGAACAATTATTTCGTCCATATTATAAATTCTCTCAGGCTTATCCATTAAGTTATTATCCCTCAAGACTGTAATCAGAAGTTCATGGAATTTATTCAATTCTTCGCTTTTAAGATCATTTCTAGATTCTTTAGTACCGTTCGTAGATTTATCTCTATCCTCAAATAAATATCTAGTTTGTTTGAATAAATCTGAATTTCGCTCCGTAAAACTTTTTAACCATTGTTGCCCAGCCATCTGTAGTTTTTTATCAAAATTATGTTTGATCTCCATTTTTTCGGCAAAGTGGTACGCTAATATGCGTATAGAAAGCTTATTAGGGGGAAACCCTGCGTCACAAAGCTTCAAAATAAGCGCTACCAATTTTCTCTCATTATCAAAACCTAGCACTGGATGTTTTCCCTGAGTCAACTTAGTTTTGTTTCTTGTAGCATAACGCCGTCGTAAAGTCCTGGGCGGAATTCCAAATCGCCTTGATATTTCATTAATTCCTAATTTATTTTTGTCGATTTCCTCGAAAGCTGATTGAAGCTGCTCTGTTGTCCAAGAAATTACTCGAGCTTGTACACCTTCTTTTCTTTTGTATAGTCTTGGCATTGTTCACCTACAGTAAGCAATATAAATATGAATAAGATATTTAAGCATACATTATAATATCTATTAGTAAGAATAAATATAGTCAATAAGTAAACATTTTTGGAAAAAATCTTATTGTATAGAGGTATAGTAGCCCCTAAACTAATAGAAGCCCCAGATTTTATTCTAAGGCGTGCTATTAAAATTTTGTGTGAAATAAAAGTAAAATAATAGTTATTAAATTCTAAATTTGGTTGAAATATCCATTACTGCAATAATTATAAATATTATATAAAGCAATATTTAAGTTGTATATTCGTGTTATCATTCGCTATTCATCATATACGAGCAAATAGCGTCCACTCCCCACAACAGCTAACGGGTCACTGAGGCGGGGGGCGATTGCGGTGCGATTCGACGTGCGACAATCGGAGCATCTATCCGTTCTTATTCTTAAGCAGATCTTTTAGCGTAATAACTGGATTAAAATAAAATATGACCCATTACTAATTATATTATATCAATAATAAATATATTTACCTTTTTATATTCATGTATGTAGCGTCCGCTGTAAATTATTTAAATAAAAGCGAAAAACAAACGACGCCCGCTCCGCTCTACAGTTCGCGAGTGATTGAGGCGGGGAGCGAAATCGGTGAGTGAGTTTCATATAATAGGCATCTATCCGGTTTTACTCAATAGGGAATTATCGTTAGTGACTTTAAAATAAAGACTCTAAAAACGGTGTAGATACTTCAGTGAGATACTTGCTTTGGTTTTGAGTACACGGGTTCGATTCCTACGTTAGATTTCATAATAAATAATAAGGCAAAGTACGGCCTTGAGCATTCATTGATTATGCAAGGTAAGGCGTGAAGCTAATAAAATTAATGTTTAAGACGTTAGATAAACATTTCACTACCTCTATAATAATTGTAAGAACATCAACGATATATGTAGATGAAGTAGTTTTGTCAGTGCGAACGAAAATTTATTATAAATTATATTGGTAATTATCATTGAAATTTTTTTACTTGTAATGTTATTTCTATTGA
>DWAO01004299.1:0-12987 GCA_018230605.1 Heliconius congener
CAAACCATATATATACCATACTAATATATACAGATAATTACATAATAAATTAAATCATTCACAAAGCAAAACGTCCAGAATTCGATATTTGGGATATATAAATTTTTTCCTTTCTCTGGTAGATGCGCTTTGACTGTGACTTTGTGCAAAATAAGGAATTATGCTTATCAACTAAAATAAACTAAAAAACACAGTTTGATCGTACACAAAAATTATTGATAACAGTTTCACCTACCCGATTATATCTATGTCGAGACGCCTCAATAAAATGAAGAACAGTCGTTCATTATAGGTGATTCACTCAAGATTTTTGGCTTAAATAAAAATAAAGAAGCTACAATTTTAAGATACTTGAAGAAAAAATCCCCTGTCAAGCATTCATTCTCTCACATATTTGTATGGGGACCAGCGGTCACTTTATGTGTGCTGACTAACCCTTGACATTACGCCCCTAACACGAAACATGTTTGGGTAGTAAATAAATATTACTACTCTTATGTAGAGTTATTTGTTAGTTCCTTAGTACATAGGCGGTTCTGTTCCCGTGTAATGTTGTTTTTGGATAAAACGAATTTGGCTTAGAAAAAATCTAATAAATTAAACGCAGTGTGTAATCCCTTATTATTTTTTAAAGAGGAACTAGTTTAAATATTCCTTGTGGTGTAATTCAGATCTTATGCTGAATTATAATAGTCATTTAATTTAGTTATCTAAATATTATGTTTTATAACATTTTTAAAGTGTTATTCCACACTTAGGAAAGAAAAATACTTATTAAAAAAACGTGTAAAAATTTGACCGTAGCGGGATTTGAACCCGCGCTTCTTTAAAAACCTTCCAAGCCCACTTTTCACAATTCATTTATGTTGTTAGCATTTCTGTAGAGAGATTTTTATCAAATTTCTGCTACCCAAAGATAATTACTTAGAATTATCGCTTAGAGAATACTATTTTTAAAATATGGTATAACTTTTTAAAAATATTATTCCACATTAAGGAAAGAAAAATAGAGTGGAGAGAATGGTGGATTACGCATCTAAACCTACAATGCTTAATTTCTTCATTTCTTCTCATTTTGATGACATGTATTTCTAATATTATAGTACAGTTACTTTAATAACGCATTAATTTCAAAAACAAAACTTAATACTGCAAAAAAAGTTTTTTTTTACAGAAAAAGAAGGAAAACAGTAGTAGTGGTAGCCCCAGCCGTTTTAGTCTCAAGTATTCGGTCGTACATCGTGCGTCGTTCGCTGAGTGTGTGTTTCGGCGACTCAAGGACACTCGACACTACGTTTGTCTTCCTCTTTCATAAGGTTGACCACTGAAAGAAGGACTACGTATTATGTAAAATATATTTGGAAAAATATACTAATATACTAACATATTTTTGTTATAAAATTCGTAGAGGACAGTAGTGGCGCAGGGGCACAGAGGGTGACTGTAAGATCGACTGGTTGTTAGTTCGATCCCCACTCGAAAAGATGAAATATTTACTTACATTTATATTTTGATTTCTTCACTTTGGTATCGAGGTAAATCTCGGCGGAAAGTGGGGAACAGTGTGTCTTAACACTAGGTTCCCTCTGCCTACCCTGCTCTGTGCGGGATACAGAGTGAAGCTGTTTTAATTTCATTTTTTTTTTACTTCGTATAAAAGTGATTTATATGATGAATTGTACTAGTATAACTCCGCTACAGACGGACAGTACTGTCTAGAACATTAGCTAAGGAAATAAAAAACAATCACGTACCGTAGACTATTTGTTATGTTAGACTGCTATCGAGCATGCAATAACATCAGCGCAAAAGGAACATAAAGTAAGATATTCAAGGAGTCGCCGTCATTGAAATCAATGTGGACGCGCATACAATATATACTTTTATTAACTAAAAGTAATAAAATCTACAATTTTAAAAATATATATGAATATTAAAAAATACATTAAAAAAACACGGTTATTGTTATTTTAATACTAACTTAATAACATCTTGAGAGGCTTTTAATACTAATACAAGCAAGATAATCAGTAATGAAGTGTCGTCTCTACCACGAATATTATTAATTACCAAATACATAAACTAATTTATTGTTCAAACACTGTTATTGGTTCTCTGAATTTCGAATAAGGCAATATTTATTTGTAATTTACTATGTTATTTACTACTTCGTTTGTCATTAGTCTATTGAGTAATTAAAATTTCTCCTTTATTTCTTTAATATAATATTATTATAACAATATATATAAAAAAGAATATAATAATATGAATACCAAATTGTTAAAATTTGATATTCATATTCTTGTATTCTTTTTCCGTTGTCCATTTTCCGCTGAATTCTGGGGAATACCCCCAGTGTTGAGTGGCGGAATTCATCGCCATGCTGGTTCTCAACACTAGAGCGAAGAAAACCAAATATTTCATTTCCTCGAGCGGGAATCGAATTTGCAACCATTCGCGCTTAAAGCGCTTTGTGTCTCTAAGCTGCGACTGGTCTCAGTTATATTCATATGATATATTTGGAGAATATGCTTAGTAGAGACGGAAGATAGTAAGTGGATATGAAAAGGATGTTGCTGGCGGTAACAGAATTAACGATGCCTTAGCTGCTTTGATGAAACGGCGCAGCAACGTCAGTACTACTGCACGTTTATCCTTACACAATGTAGTACTGGCACTGACGCTGTTATACAACAACGAAACCTGGATATTACAGAAGAAGAATGAAAGAAAAGCAATCTAGCTGAATCAAATCTGCAATAAGATGTACAGATTTACAGGTACTAGCAAAGATTGATATCAGAGTGAGAATGAAGAAGAACGTGCTCAAGTGGTATGGCAGTATCAATGATACTGGAGGAAGATTACGTAATAAGCAAAGGCTGGCTGGCTGCTTCGTAAGGGGTAAAACGTGAAGCCAAGGAAATGAATTTCTTATATTCGTACGCAAATTTACATCTTTAAATATAAAAATATGTTTGTATATTTAAAACTATGAAAAAATCCAATAGCGGAACCCTTTCTGCTATTGAATTTTACACTAGTGCTTCGAACTGAGGCGTCTCATCATTTATTACTATAAATGCGGTCCTCAAAACAGAGTGCAATAATATTATTTTTTCACATACAGAATACATATTTGTATCTTACTTATATATTTATTTAGCTTCACAGTGTATCCCGCACTAAGCAGGATAGGCAGAGGGAACCTAGTGTTTTTTAGCAGTACAGCGGTACTTGTTGAGTGGCGGAACTTAACACCTTGCTTTGCCTCGACACCAGATCAAAGAAATGAAAATATAAATGTAAATAAATATCTCATATTCTCAAATCTGGATCGAACCTACAACCAGTCAATTTTACAGTCATTGCGCCACGACTGGCCTCTTTACTACCTGTATTTCGATATAAATTATTTTCTTGAAGCTCACATTCAAAACTACCTCAACAAAGTTCATCCAATATCACCTATATTGGAAATACGACTCGTCGTTGAAAGTAGAAGTAGAAGTAGTAACTCTGATATCACGATAGATACTCAATCTGAGTCGTATTATAACATTCAAAATAATGTTTGCTTTAAAATAAAAGTTATATGTAGAATTATTTTTAAATATTTGGGGTTTGGCCAGAAAAAAATCTAAAATATTCTAAAGTAAGTAATTCTTAAGTAAGAATCGAATCCACAAATATTGCTTGTATAGCTTACAATTGGGAAACGATGGTGTTTCATTAAGAAAAATATTTATGTATTTTGTTTCTATTTTTGCCGCGTCACACATTTCCTCACTTATATTTGTGGGCAAGCAGCGATGCTTTGGTTTGGTTCTGTCGCACCTAAAAATTGTTTTTTGCGACGCTCTGCATTTCGTGCTCAGCAGGATAGGCAGAAGAAATCTGAGAATGACATGTATTAAGACATTCCGTTCCTATTAATACACTTCCGTTCTCCACTTTCCGCTTATTGCTGGAGGCATGCGTGTACAGTGACGGAACTCAACGCCGCGCTTTGCCTCGTTATCAAAACGAGAAAATGAAAATATTAAGCATTTCATTTCCTTGAGTGTGAATCGATCCCACAACCTGTCACGCTTTCAACAACTTTTAGTATAGTATAAATGAAATATATTTTGAATGATTTCGAATAAGTCTAAGCTTAATTCCGTATAAATTTAATTTCATATTAGAACTTCTCTCGAACACCACTTCAAGTTCTTTCTGCAAACTTTAAATTGCTTTTAAAATTCAACACATTTAACCCATTTCGCTTCATTTGGTTTGTTAGTGCGTGGGCGAATACTACTCATAGTTTTTCTTACTTTTATAAAAAAAGTACCTGTTTATTTTTTGAGGGTGTCGTGGCGCACAGGCACAAGGGTATGACTGTAACGTGATGGCAAAAATTTGGCGAAAAGTACCTGATAACATAACCTGTTTTATTCTGTCAGTATTATTTTAATAAATCTTAATTCTTCGAATTTGTATTTTCACCCGTATTTTGTCCAACTGAATCAATAGGAGGGTATATAATGGTGTGTTTTTTCTTTATAATTTAACTTTACTACATTTAGGAAAGGAAAAGATAATTTAGTGTTAATATACTTTCAGAATTCCTTTCCTATTATCTCAATTATAGTCATTTAAACACAACACTTTTTTATCTTTTTGAAAGATACTCAAGAAGCCTTCGTGGGGCGACGACGCGCGATCCTTGTGAATTTGATTCCCAATCAGTAATAGTATAAGTAATAGAAACCGACCGCCGGGGCCAGAGCAAAGAAATGAAAATATTCATAAATAATAATACATTTCCCCGAATAGAGATTAAACAAACAACAGTCACATCTTTGTTCCCCTGAGCCACGACGGCCTCAAAAGAAAACTGATACCTCAATTTACATTTTTTCTCTGTCGATATGTGAACCTGTTACCACTGCGCTTAATTGGGTACATAAATAGAACACAGAATACAGTGAAGTCACAAATTATTTTGAGCCTTGAACAAATCAGAAAACAGAAAATCGAGTTTATTTCTTTAGCCACACTGAAAGTACTAAAATGGTTTTATTATTGAGAAGACATTTAAAGTTTGCCAAAAGGTTTTGCTTGTACCGCAAATGAAATAAGACGAGACAATGGGATTTTAGACCGGCCTCAATTGTATATTTCGGGTAAATGATATTGGTTCATTCTTCTACTCAACAAAAACAGCTCCACGCCTTACTCCATATGCGAAAGCAGAGGGAACCTAGTGCTAAGAAATGTTCCTCACTCTCCAATCATTTTTTTAAACGTCACGTGGCAGAACTCTACGCCACACTTTGTTTATTAGAGCGAAAAAACGAATGTAATTATAATATAATTATTATCTTTAGTGGGGATCGCACCCACAACCTAGCATTAACGTTTAAATTTACGTCACGATAACGTCTCTAACTAGAAGGCAAGGACAAGGACTTCGTGGCGCAGCAGCACATCGCCTGACTGTAAAGGCTGGTTGTGGATTTGATTTAACAAAAGAATTCGAGGGTTTGAGTCCCAGAATTTAACAACTCATGTCTTGAAAAGTGGGAGAGAACGCGGGAAAAGCTACTTTTATCGTGCGCGCGTATCTAGATATATTTATGAAATAAGTGAACATATTTCTATTGAATACAATGATTTTTGACAATACTCCGTTAAATACAACTCTATTAGCTTTACGACACTTCCGTTTCACACTGCGCTGAGTTCTTGAAGCATTGCGTGAGGTGTAACTCTCCATTGGTCTTTATTCAGAGCGAAGATATGAAAATATTAAATATCCTCTGAGTGGGAATAGAACCAACAACTTATCACGGTACACGATTGTCATACGCTGCGCCACGACGGTCTCAAATAATATCTAATAGCGATAATCAATTTTTTGTCACTGAAACTAAACTTAAATTTTACTATAAAAATAGATGGACTTGAAAATATAACTTATTTTGTTTTTTTATTTATATTACTTTTATCTGTGATATAAATACAAATTTCCATTTAAAATTTTTTTTTTTTCTTTATGTCCCCACTGCAAGTCCTCACTATTTTACAAAGTAGGTAACAAAAATTGATAATAATGAGCTAACAAAACCTACAAAAATAACTTGTT
The DNA here is from genome assembly GCA_018230605.1 of Heliconius congener. Taxonomy (NCBI): domain Eukaryota; kingdom Metazoa; phylum Arthropoda; class Insecta; order Lepidoptera; family Nymphalidae; genus Heliconius; species Heliconius congener. Next base: position 6,134 of record DWAO01004299.1, read on the forward strand.
AAGTTTTTCCTAAATAATGACTGCGGTTCCGCTTTTCAGTTCAAAGCCAAATGGTAATGCGAGTGGACGGAATAGATTTTATGTTTCCTTTGTGAAGGTACAAACAAAGATTGTAAAACAAAAACAAGTCCCTGCCGGAAAAATATTTAATGTTGCAGAAATTGGCATTTTAATAAGTATGTTTTTGTGATACCTAGGGAATGGAACGGTTCTTAATGAGAGATTGTATTAACATTAGGTTCCACATTTCCAGGTTCCAACTGCCCTGCTAAGTGCCTGATACAATGTAAGCCTAATATACATCCAATTATTTATTTACATAATTTTCTTGAAAAAATATACCCCTGTATACTTGATACAGGGAACCTAGTTCAGGGAACCTAGTGTCAAGACACCAGCCAATTTTCAGAACCTTGCGTGTTGATTGCCTCGCGGCGTGTTGATTGCCTTGTTGGTTCAGAACATGTTCCTAATTTCCTCTATTTCTGGATTTTTCTTTTCTATTTTATTTTATTCTTTTCTATAATAATTTACAATACTAATTCATCTTTTTACCTTAACGATAAAATAAAAATAATTTATTTCTAGGATTGACAATCGAAAACACAACCGTCGCATTTATAGTTAGTGGATGTTCTATTCCAATAGGATAGTCTCGAATTTTAACAATTAAACTAAATTTAAAAGAAGTTTAAATGTTTTAACGATATGATATAACAGATACAGCATAAACTTAATAATAAAAAAAAATCATAATCTAGTTATAGCAAAAAAATGGACCAACACTAGCTAGCTGAGCTAACCCCTATAAATGAGTGAAGACTTAAAAAAAAGGAAAACATCACAAATATCCTATTAAAAGTTCTTGAGTAATAAAACACAATAAAGTTGACAACCAACAAACACTTTAAAAAATCTCTATCCATTTATTCAATACATGTAAGTATAAAATATATTCTTCATACAACGCTCAAATAATTCTTTACCGCTAAATCGCCCAAAGAACCTTCATCAAACGAGTGGGAAGCGCAGTAGAGTGTAATGTTTTTGCTAAAACGAGGTTTGGGCTTGTGAATGAGAAAAAATATAATGATAGGAAAATATATGTTGTTATGTTATGTTACGCTATTTTATATTTTCCTTTTCTTCGCTCTGGTGTCGAGACAGCGCGGCTTTGAGCTCCGCCACTGAACACACGAAATGGATTAACACTAGGTTCCCTCTGCCTACCCTATTGTGTGCAAAAAAATATATTATTTTTATTTTCATGGGATAGAGAAGAGGTGTGATAGTGGTCATCCCGTTTTTACTTGTTTTTGTAGCGTTATGCTATATCCCGTTGATATCTTAGCAGTAAAAATTTAATGCTATGAAACTTCACTAGTATACTCTCAATTATCAAGATATCGTGTCGAGTGGAAGAACTAATGACATTTCGTTACTCATTCACCGCAAATTATCTAGATATGAGTGTTGATTGCCAGTCTGAGGAATTACAAAATATTGGTTCCCCTAATGTTAGCAGTTAGTTCCAAACAAACCCAGAAAAAAAATGATTTTTTTTTAAAGGGTATCGATCAGGATGATTAAAGATCATTACTATTACTATAAGTAATAATATTTTGTTCTAGTAAGAGGTATATCATCATAATATTATGTGACGTATAAAAACTCACTCACTTAGAGAATGACACTTAAGCTTATGAGTTACCAAAAACTAGACCATTATGTGTTTTCATCAAATATCATCCAACAATAACTTTTTTATTTACTTCCGCTTAAACTGTACGATTCATACAAAGCTTGTAATTTTACTTCCAACCACTTTGGTAGGAGTTTCAAGTTAAATATATATATTTATTTTCAAATGAATTTTGAGATATTGCCTCTGTCTACCCTGCGTATAGCAGGGTAGACAGACGGGATACAGCGGGAAGCTATAAAAAATATTTATTTAACAAAACCGCAACCGTCACAATGTCAGCCAGCTGTGCCGCTGTGCCACGACGGCATTTCGGTAATTTTTTCATACAAAAATTACATAACAGTAATATTATTAACAGCAAAGTGACTTAGTTCAAATTAAAACATGATTTTACTATACGCTAGGATACTTCGTACTACCGATACAACGTTGATTTTAATTCAAATAGTTTTTAATACGATGGAGTTGATGTGTTGAAATCTACAAAATTCCTTTCATTTTTATATGGAATTGAGGTTACAGAAATCTTTTGTATTATTAATTCATATACCATCATGGCCAGTGGTGGCACACAAGAATAAGACTCAGCAAAACTATTATTTTAAACTTTATGTAATAAATTTGTTTCAATTTTATTTATGTAAGTTCGTTCCTTTGTTCCTATGTAACTGTTAAACCAGTGAACCGATTTTGATAAATGATACGTCGTTCTGTTTGTCTTAATGGCGTGAGTGTTACTGGATATATTCATTTCGCTGATCGAGTTTTATGTTTTGTTTATAGTGTGCTTATTTTCTGACTGTAAAACATTTCCACTCGAAAGAATAAGTTATAATCGTTTTCTCGCTTTTGAAACAAGATAAAGCGCGGCGTTGAGTCCCACCACTCAACACGAAAACACTCGGTAATTTGATGGACTGCAGTATGTGGGATACTGTGTGAAGCTGTTTTTACTAACCCTTTTGAAGAACGAAGTATCTTCACCGTAGGTTCTTTCGATCTAGGTGAGATTACACACGAGAAACAGCGTGAAACTGAAGTAAAATTGAATTAATATTTTACATTCATACCTACAGCAAAAATATATTTTAGTATGAGCAATTTCAATATTATTATAAAATAAAGAGTAAAAGATATAAATTAGTATATTAATACAAAATAGATCGTCGATTTCTAGTCTATTGACTATAATCAATATTCGGACATACACCGATCCCATTGTTTATTATTGAAACAGTTTTAATTAAAATACGAATAATTAAATATTTAAGGCTATTAGTATAAAAGAGACCTAACTTATTTCTCTTTGAATTTAGTAATTTTTTTCGAAAGTTATCGCATTGCACATATAAGCATGTAGCAGGGTAACCAAAAGGAGCCTAGTGTCTAAAGACAACTCCCTCACCTTCCGCGGCTGAACTGAACTGAAAATTTTAAATATTTCATACTCCCGAGCGGTAGTCGAACCCACAACCGTCGTGTTTACACTGCCACGTTTTTGCCAAGACGGCCTTCCACTAGACCTTTTTTTTGTAATTTTCATAGCTTACGCCACTTTGTATCGATACATGACTCTATTCGATTACAGCTATTAGTGATAGTAAACATAATAAGCAGAACTACAGTATAATTTAACCATTTATACCAGGAGTAGTATAATTTCATACATTTTACATACATACAATGTTTGGTCGTCATTTTTACTTTGTAATTAGATGGTTGTAATTAGATTATTAAGCACGTTTCTTTTTATAATGTACTAGCTTTTCCTTGCGGTTTCACCTACATAATCAATTGAAAATAACTAAGAAATAAAAAGGCAGAAGATAACTCTGACGGCAAATATACTAGGTTACAACGACATGATGCAATATAATGTATAGCCTTCCTCGATAAATGAACTATTCAATACGAAAATATTGTTTCAATTCGCACCAATAGTTCGCCGTTGAATGTCGCCTCTCGATACGTAATGCTTGAAGAATTCAGTGGAAAGTGGAGAACGGAAGTGTCTGAATGGGGAACGGAGTGTCTTAACACTAGTTTCCCAGATTCTCTCTATCTACCATACTATATGCAGGATACAAAGTTAAGCTAAAATAAAACAGGTTTTCCTGAGATTAGCACTCTGAAAGCGAAACTGCTCAATTCTTTATAATACAAGTTCTGGAAGCGTAGGGTGTTGAGTGGCGGAACTCAACGCCGCGTATTATCTCGACACTGAAGCGAAAAAATTAAAATGTTAAATATTTAATTTCTTCGAATGGAAATAGCGATCCACAATCTGTCGCGTTTGCAGTCACACGCTTGTGCCTCTCGGTCATAACTGGCCTCAACTCTACTACTACTACTTTTTGTAGGTGCGTTTATATAATAAAAAAATAAATAACATAAAGCACCAGTACTTTTTTATAATTATCATATTCAACAGACATACAGCATCGGTTACATACATGTATAATTATGTATATATCAAAAATAAATAGATAACAACCAGTTTCATTAAGCCTAAGAAATAAGACTCCCACTCAAGTATCTTATTATTTTAATAGATGTTCTTGCCATGATATCGTAAACATGTAATTATAACAGTTTATAATGTTAGGCAAAAATATAAAAGATCTTTACTGTGTTGGTATATTGGTATGAGGATAAATTATTGGTTTGGAGAATGTTATTTATATTGTTATTGGTTACATTATAAGTGATCCAGTTGTGGCGCAGTGGTGCAAGGGTGCGACTGTAAACGCGTAAGGTTGTGGGCTCGATTCTCGAACCATTGAATTCTACTTGTACTTTTTATAGTGTCGAAATTTAGAAAAAAAAATCAAAACAACGCTTATAAAAAAGTAATAAATGCATTCCGGAAGTTGTGACATAATTAAAATTAATGTTTTCCAGAGTAACATACCGTTGTTGTTGAAGAACAAAACGAAACTTAAAAATATATTAAACATATGCAAAATTACAAACCGTTTGCCACAAGTTCCCTAATTAGGCTGATTAAATTAATGATGTGCCACCCACGTTGTGTCCAGTGGTTTTTATTGTTTTTTATATATATATATTTTAAATAAAAAATATGTACAAAAATGATTATAATTTTGTTTTCCATCAGCATTTAGTTCCAGCACTCAACATGCCTCTGTCTTCCCTCGAATGTCTCGAAAATTCTGAAAATTCGGATAATGGTGTTACCCTTATCTTGTTTTTCCCAATGTTTAAGCTAACTAGGTTTCCATTAAGTTTGTTTTTCACATCAACCTTTGGAATCATTTTTACTTTATTCAAATATTAAAAATTATCATAAGCTGTTTATATAAACGCGACATAATTATGGAGACTTTGTGTAATGAATACCTGCCTATGCTTGAACTTAGCAGCAAGCGTTCGAAGCTGTCGGAAATATGAATAATTCATTTATAAACTATACCTTTTTAATAAAGCAAAGGTCAATATTTTTCCACCTCTGCTGGCTACTCTGGATTCGAATTTCATTGGCCACCGTAATTATTCATTCATTCGAATATTATTCAACTCTATCATACTAATAACCAAATTTTTAGTCTTTTAATAAAAATAAATTTAGCGCGATGGTCGATAATTTTGATTTTCCCGCTATATCAAACTCAACGCGCAGTATTGAATACGCGTGAAAAGTATAGACTGGAATATAAGAAAAAATGTCATGTCGCTTTTACAGGAACTATTCCAATAAACCGAACTATATTCATTTCATACAGCGCAAAATCCGTATTCAAAATTGTTGACTGTATTGTAAAGTTCACATGACTGACGACTCCAATCGTGAACAGCGAATGTAAAGTCAGATGAAAAAAAAGACATACAGATTACGAGGCTAAAACTAAGCTTTTCATTTGTGTGAGTGATTATGGAAATAAAAGCCGCAAAAAAATTTAAAAAAATTATTATAATATTAATCAATATAAAAATTCCAGTCGTGGCGCAAGAGCCAAAAGGTTTGAAATGAAATAATTTATTTAAATTTATATTTGTTTTGTCGCTCTGGTGCTGACGCAAAGCGCGACGTTGAGTTCCGCCACTCAATACGGAATGCTTTCAGAATTCGGCGGGAAGTGGGGAATGGAGTGTCATAAAACTAGGTTCCCTCTGCCTACTTTGCTTTGTGCGGAAGACAGCGTGATGCTGATAAAAAAACTATGTAAAAAAATAATAACCTATCAATGAATATTGATCCTTATATTTTTTTTTTATTTTCGCGCCATATTTGAGGCCAGTCGCAACGCGGGGGCACAAACGTGTAACTATAAAAGCGACAGGGTGTGGGTTCGATTCTGACTTCAGAAGTGTAAAAAGCAGCATTAACCGGTTTAAGCCAAGCAATTCATGTTTCACCTACTCCACAATTTCTTTGTTGATACGGTTTTTTGTAATTAAAAACTTAAAAACGCAAAAACATACCTTCAATGCTCTTATCCCCATAGAATTATTAACTTAGAATTTACAGTAAATATTAAAGTTACTTACTTAAAAGTGCATTTTGTTATTCTTGTCAGCCATAAAGTTATATTTAGCTGACATTTAATCTCTTTCCATCACCAAAGTTAAAGTTAAGAAATCTGAAATATAAATCGTTGTTTGTGTAATATTGCGTATGCAAAACCGCCAGCAACTAGAAGCACTCTGTTTGTTTACTCAGTTCGTTTAAGTTTTCGTGAACAGTTGAATTCCAAATGAAGTGCACTTAATAAGGGAAATGGGAACGAAATAATTAATTTTATTTCTGAATTTTGGATTGTTTTCATTGATTTAGGTTGCGCTTGCGTCGTTGGTATACGTATTGGTAGTTCGTGGGGACACAAATTTTAAGAAAAAAAATTACCAATGGAATGCTATAGGTTTTAGATGTCTGTGTAGCAATACGGAATCTTACCTTCCAAACAAATGAATTGATACTGATACTCTTAGTCAATATTCAAGAAAGTATGTCCAAACATTAGAATATAATATAAAAGCAATAAAAATATACGCGTTTATAGTTCGTTTTTGCTGCATTATAAAATTATTAAATTTGGCCTGAAATGAGATCTAACAGAATATATTCACAGTTAGTATTCGAGGCCGGTCGTGGCGCAGCGGCACAAAGTGTGACTGTAAACCGACTGGT
>DWAO01004300.1:0-12986 GCA_018230605.1 Heliconius congener
TCATCTCCTCGAGTGGGGATCGAACCCACAACCAGTCGGTTTACAGTCACACTTTTTGCCGCTGGGCCACGACCGGCCTATTTTATTTAGCTTTGCAATTAAATGTTAAAGACTTTATGATATAAATATTTTTTCGCACAAAAAAAAACATTTTTATAAGGTCGTGATCGTACACCACGTACAAAAAGAGAACCTGGTAGTGTCATAGTTAATATTAAAAAAATAGTACTTATCTTATTAAAGATTTATTGAAAATATGAGTGGAACCAAACACTTTAAAAATGTTAATTTCTTTAAATTATCTATATATATCTTTTAATTATCTATATACATATATGAATAAAATTAAAACATCTGTATCCATTTCCGCGAGATCGGCACGTTACACGTTTGTTGTGAACGCATACCTTCTACTCTAAATAGATATGGTATAACTAAACATTTTTTCTATTAAATATTTGTTTTTTTGCTAGAAAGTTCAAATAAACTAATACTAATATAAAAAATCCGATGAGTTATTTGTTTCTTTGTTTGTTTAAATGCTAAATCTCTGGATCGTCTGTTCCTATTTACTTTATTTTTTTCTATGAAAACTACATTCCTCAGGAGTGCTATGGACTAAAAATACTTATTAAGAAAAAAAAATTCGAAGTTTGAGAACGTATGGCTTAGTGGTCAAAGCGCCTGGTCGGTTTCCAGGAGGCCCGGGTTCGAGTCCCGCTACGTTAAATTTTTATACGTTTTCTAAACAAGTTTTTTTCTTTCCTAAGTGACTAACACTTTAAAAATAAAAAAAAGCTATATATAGGCTATATAATATTACGATGTAAATATTAGCTAGTCTTAAATAACGAAATAATTATAATAATAAACGGCATGGAATTGCTTCAAGCGCGTGCGCTGCTAAAATAGTTAAGTATATGTCAGTACATTGTATGAAAATATTATTCAATTCTTTAGTTTTAAAAAATTCTGCGACACCGGTATATCTAACTCTTAGAAGAAGTCGAGTCGTGACGCAGCGGCACGAAGTGTGACTGTAAAACCGGCTGGTTGTTGGTTCGATGCCCACTCGAGGAAATGAAATATTTACTTAAATTTATATTTCCATTTCTTCGCTCTGGTGTCGAGGCTAAGCGCGGCGTTGAGTTGAAGAGTGAAATGCCTCCAGAATTTGGCAGAAAGTGGGGAACAGAGTGTCTACCCTGCTGTGTGATGTGCATTTTGTGACAAAAAAAAATAATTCAATATGGTGATATATCACCGTTTTTTATTTGACATGGATATTGATACTTACGAGACAAAGTTATACCATCATCAAGAAATTTTTATGAAGATAAGCTTCGGCTTTTATAGCATGTAATTTGGGCGTATACTTTTCGCGAGAATGTAAAACTAAAATAATTCAACACTCTGTTTACGACCGCTGTTGAGGCCAGTCGTGGCGCAGGGCCACAAAGTTTATCTGTACAATAGCCCACTCGAGGAAATAAATTATTTATTAACATTTATATTTTCATTTCTTCGCTCTGGTGTAGAGGCAAAGCGCGACGTTGAGTTCCGTCACTCAACACGCAATGCCTCCAGAACTCGGCGGTTCTCGGCGGTTGGGTTCCGTTTCGGCGTAGGTGGAAATGTTCACTTAGTTCCTTCTTTCAGCTTCCAGTAAATGAGCAGAAAGAAGAAACTTCAAAGCATAACATAACATGTTTTTTAATACTTTACGGTGTACCCCGTACATAGCTAGGTAGAGGGGAACCTGTATGTAATGTAACAGTATGGAGTTCGGCACAGTTATAGTTTATATAGAGATAGACACGGGCTGCTTGTGTTGTGTTTTGTTTTTTTTAATTAATTTAATGCATAAAAAAATACATTAGAACAATATTAAAAAAAAACCATAATATTTTAAATAATATTTAAACTTTTGTATAAAGTGCCATAGGTAAGCTTTCTACGCGTCGATCCGTTTTCTAGTCATTATAAATGTCTGATAACATACATCGATTAGTTGGTAATGCATCTAACATAATCTCTTTGGTCACGGCACAGAAAATGTCATTTTGAGCTTGCTTGCTTGCTTGCTTTGCTCGAAAACATGTTAGGCAGTGGGAATCTAGTGATAAACACATTCCGTTTCCCGTGCACAGCTCAATTTGCAAAATATCGAGTATGACGGAATGGCGGATCTCAACGCCACACATTACAACGACTTAAAATAAAGTAATAATAATACAAATAGAATCACCATTTTTTGAGTTAGTTAAAAACAGGAAACAATCCAAAGCAAGTATCAATGGATATAAATAATCACATCAAGCTTTCCACAGCTAATGGTATAACGGTATTCTTTGTCGGCATTTGGTAAATGTATCGTCGTGAAAACGGCTATAAAGGCCACTCCTTATCATAACGTCGTAAGGCCAGCAGATTCCATTAGAAAAACTTCGTAATGATAGAAAAGACTTATGACGAAAATAACTATTACGTCATATTGACACCCTCAGTAGCAGAGTAGGCCAGTGTCTGGCTGAAATGCCAATGGTTGATGGTTCGATCTATGGGATCGTATTGAAATTATTGCAGTTTTTTTTTCGTTTTAAAAACAATGCACAGTTTGGTTTCGCCATTCGACATACGATGCGTCTTGAAATTGACTTAACCGTCTACCCTGCTACAGGCAGGAATCTTATAAAAATACCAATTACATTTGAGGTACTACACTGCACTGTAATGTATGATACATTGAATACTGAGATAATGTGATTTTACATTTCATACAATAATTAAATCATTAATAATTATATTTACTAACCTACATACCAAATTTCAACTTTCTAAGTACAGTAGTTTTATTTATTGTGGGCTCGATTGAATCCAAGCGAAGAACGAATTATTTTCATTTCCTCGCTCTGGTAACAAGATGTTGAGTTCCACCTGCTCATGCTCAAAATGGAGAAAATACATTAATAATAACCTGATTCATTTAAATTATGTGTTGTTATTGTAGCAGAATTTTCAGAGATGAACATATACCATTGCGGACTATTTTATAGGATTTTTAAAGGACAATATTTTTAAATTCTTTGATTCTCACGATTATAACACATTTTAAAATGAATGAATGGGCAGACTACCCGTGACCACGGACTACTGCAAAGTGTTCGAAACGTCGGGTTTCCCCAAAATGTATAAAAATACAAAATATACGCGATTAATCCGGTTAAAATAGTTTCATTTTAAAATGACAATATTTTTGTAAAACATTATTTTTAAGAGCTTTATTATACGCTTGAGCCAGCACCTAAACGCATACATAACCTATGCGTTTAGGAAGCCCATTTTCGGCGACCTTTTTTTAAAACAACGAATTTCCTGGAAAAACCAAAAATAAGAGAATGTTCATATCAAGACCCCAAGTATATGAAATTTTATCATAATCGGCTTAGATTTATTTGTTTGTTTTTGTTACTATCGTAACTTGCTAAGCTATAGATATAATTTATTGAGCTTTTTTGTTCACTTTAATTGTTTAATGGAATAAATAATACATTCATTAAATATTTATAGAAATGAGACTGCTGTGTTAAAATTAGCTCAAATAAAATGTTAAAAAGGGATTTTTTACGTTTTACGAGTTAATTAATAATGCAAACGGTGAGAGCTATAGTAATAGTATAGTCCGAAACATAATTAAATATTAAACTACTCACAGATAACGATTAGGGGAAATTAACATTTTGTAAAGCTGATGGCAGTAACTTAATAAATTTTCCCCATTTTTATAAATTTATGTTCAAGCGTTATAGAATTAATATAATAATTTATTCTATAACGCAATTATATACTATAAGTGAATACAACATTACACGTTTGTACGTCACATTTGTCTATGATATGATCACTATGTCATCTTATTAAGACCGGTTTCCACCCTGAAAGAGGGAGAGACGGAAATGTTTAGGCGAATCGGACTCTTGATTTTTTTTTACACCAAAGTTTTGTATTTTGGAATTACTTCGCTCCATTCCCTGGAACTGAGCGAGTTCACTTCAACTCTTTCTGCTCTCTCGGTCCGTTCTCGTCTCTTTCTCTCGTTCGTTCTTGTCTCGCCCGACTATTTATTGGTGGGAATACAAGTATGCAATTTACTCTTGCCAATTCACTCATAACTGTTATAGTTTCTATATTAATTAACTTTAAATTCAATGACAATTTTACAAATATTCACAAAAATCTATTCGTCTTCTACTTCAAGCCTTACCCTTTAGAGGAGTAAGAATAAACAACGCAATGTCAATCGCTACTGTCACATATCTTTTTGATACGTTTTTCAAGTCCTTTTAATTTTTTTTATATTTAAATATCAAATTATAGGCTAAATTAATAATTAAAACTGCAAAAAATAATGTTATAACATTACTATATAAATAAAAAAAAAGAGTCAGTATTTCTAAGTTATATCAACTGTACTTCAAAGGATCCGCAACTCCGACATCCCACTATGGGGATTTATTATTTATTTACGAGTCTAAGCAATCCATTCCCAGCGGGTCGAAAGTGAATACATGATAACTGGGGGTCTTAACAACAATAAAATGTTTTTGTACGTACATAGAATATGAACAATTAAATAAAACATTCCTACCGATAGCCCTAATAACAAAAGTTTTAACGCAAAAAAATTAATATCACGTATTCATTTTTTGCGCAGAGGCACAGTGTCTGATTATAAACGCGAAGGTCGTAAGTTTGTTGGAATGAATGATTTCCATTTCCTTTCTCACCAGGGCGGTGGCCAAGCAAGACGAAACGCGGCGCTGAGTCCGCCATTCAACAAATTGGGGGGGACCGCAGGAATCAGAGTTTATTATATTGTTATATAGAGCGCTAGGACGCATTGTTCAGGAAATGTTGATTCGAATCACGCTTCGCTTAAAAGTCGGATACGCAATTTTTAATATAGCTGGAAGTAAGTTTTGCGTCCATATTTTATTTAGCAATCAGCGTAATTCACTCATTATCAATGACGAATTCACCAAAGAAAAGTAAAGGGACACTTTATCTAAAAAATAGGATCGTACCTGAAATACATAAAAATATCGTGGTTTTTAAATTTTAATACAAAGTGTATTTTTGTATTTTAATTCCCCAATGAAAACAAAGAGGTGTTATAAGTTTCACATAAACGCATCCGTATGTCTGTCTGTTGCTCCCTGACATCGTAAGTCCCAAACGGATGAAAAAAAATTGTTTTAGTTTCTTTTTGTTTGAAAAGTTTAATTAAGCCGTTTGAATATTATCAGCTGTTTTCTAATTTTTGTTTCTATTCACTTTTTAAAGATTTTTGTGTCAGGGATATTTAATGATGAATTATTATGATATATAGTGTAAATGCCTTTGTAATGTTCTATATTGTTTGTCTGAGATATTACGTTCAAAAATAAAACAAAGACGAATTCAGTTTTTGTTAGTAGGTATAACATTAATCTAATTAAAAAACAAGACAACATATCATTGTCTTATACAATATACCATAAGGAGACGAAATGCCTTGTTGGATAAAAAACGTTAGTCATACTGTACGCAAATACGAAAGGAATTTCAACTATATAATAATATGTATGACGGTTTGTTTGTATGTTATTTGTATAACTTCACATTTAGTCCTGTATTAGGTAGGTACTTATGAGCAGGAAATTCGCGAAATATGTATTTAATATTTTCATTTCCTCGCCCTGCGTAAAGCGAGTTGAATTCCGCCACTCAACGCGCTGTGTATCGAGAATTCGGCAGAAAGAAGGAAACGGAACTTAATATGAAGTGTCATTACACTAGGTTCCCAGGTTCACTCTGCCTACCCTGCTATGTGTGGTATACAGCGTGAAGTAAAAACAATACTCATAACTCTTATTTACAATTCCTGCAGGTGAAAAACAATAACGCTGTTAATTTTTGTATAAACTTCTATGTTCTGTATAAATTTCTATTTGGTATAAATATTTCAAAAATAATTTGGTCGTATAAAAACTTAAGTGGGTGTAATTTTCTCAATTCCTTGAAATACAAGTAATTAATCATAAGAAATTGTTTAATAAAAAAAGTACGTAGTTGCACAATATATCGACTGTCCGAATTGGAGACGAAACGGAACCCAATATCGCACTTTGTTTTGGTAGAGCGGGAAAAATAAAATCAAACACGCAATCATCGAATATACAGATTATTTGATATTTTTTATAATTTATATACCTTTATATAAATTATAAAAAATAGTTATAAATATAATATCCAGATAATCTGAGTTTCGCATATGCCTACAATATCATAACTTCCTTATCTCAATCATTATTTAAATCGACTTGACTAACTGCCATACTGATGTTTGATATATTTTATATAATACTTGTGTATACAAGCTTTTAGTTAATTTATATATATAATATTAAGAATGGAATTAAATGACTCGTATAAATATTTTAAGGCAGTAATGGCTGTAAACGCGCCGTTTGTGGGATCAATTCGTAATAAGGGGAATTATTTATTTTTATTTTCTTGTTCTGGTAACAAGACAATGAGTTTCGCCCCTCAACACGTAGATATGTCTCAGAAATTGAGCGGGAAACGTAGAACAGAATGTTTAAACAACAACTATTTTCTCTCTGCCTATCCTGCTATACACTACGCAATATAATGTGAAGATACAAAAAAAAATGTTTAATAAATATTTAATATGAAAACAAAAAACATTTAAATGAGAGCTTTGTGGTTGGAAGGCAATTAAAAAGAAATTAAAAAATGATGTTATTGTAATATATCAAGAAACATTATATATATTCTAAATATTAAACATTATAGAATGTACAATATAAAATAAATTAAAGATGATAAAATAAATTACTTCTATCACAATCATTTGAAACCACAAAGTTATTATTCACCTATAATTTATATTATAACATGATAAAAATATATTTAGAATTGTCATTAAATAATAATCAAGGCCATTACATAGTTTGAATTTTTTTTATTTACACATAATGATATAACCAATTTATTTCATGTTAATATTTGAAGTTTTTATTAAACCTATGGTGTAGCGACACCACTTCTGGCTATAAGCAGGACTAATGTGGGTTTGATTTCCATTCAGTGGAATGAACAATTCTCATTTCTGTCAAGGAAATGAAGTGCGGCATTGAGTTTAATAAATAGAAAGGATCACTTACCTTTGGGATTTTAGCAAAATAACCAGTTCTAACGTCTCTTATAGTGGCAATGTCCAGCATTTCCACTTCCATATTCTGATCTGTCCAATACAGGAAGTAACCTTTCGGATCCACTCTTAGAGTAACAGGTAGACCGATGCCCGAGTCCTAAAAATTTTTTTTATTAAAATCTTAGATATTGAGCCCATTGTGGCGTAGGGGCACGAGCACACAACTGCAAATTTGATGGGGATGGGAATAGTAGTGTAATAATGGAAATTGAGTGTCTTAACACATTTTCCAGGTTCCCTCTGCCTACCCTGATATAGACAGCTATAACATAATATGGGGGTTATTGCAGTGTGAGGTTATAAGGCAATATCTCACCTTTCTTTGTCACTTAAGAACTTGGCAGATTGTTTTGATTGAAAAGTATCTGAACATAAACACATATTTATAAGTTGGATTTGTATTTCCAAAATGAATTATTTTTATTTCCTCATTCTGGTAACAAGAAAAGGTCCAGAAAACGAACTGTGTCAAAACTTAGGCAGGAATTGGGGAATGGAGTGTCTGAACACTAGGTGTCTACCTACCTACTCAACTAAATGCTGGATATAGCATGAATATATAAAAAATATTAGACAATAACTAAAAGTGCTTAACTAAATATGACTTGACTGTAACAAAAGTGGATTTAAAACTAAATAGTTAAGTCTTAAACTAAATGATAACCTAAGCTAGTTTCAAAGTTTTAAGTTATTAATGTAAAAAGTATTATTTAAAGTTAAGTTATCCTTTAAAAATATAAAATAACATGTTTTTCATTGAAATAAGTTATTGAAGTAATATTTAATACTACTTAGAAAATACTATTTATATTTAAAATTTATTTGATAGAATTATGTTGTAAAAAAATAGAAATGCTATAAACACTTATTTATGTAGTCAAATTATTTTTTAATATATCAGATAGGGTAAATATGTTACATACCTCATCCCATTTGATAAACTTTTCTCCTTCTTGCAAAGCCTTAGGCACTTCAATCGGTTTTATAGAAACCTTAGCAGATTTAGTAGCCGCCGTCATCTTGAATAATAAATAATTATACGGAAATCATAACACTATCGTAGATAAAAACCATCATCTTCTTCCCAGAACACAAATCTAAGATATTTATCAATAGTTCAAACACAATAAAGGCACAGTTTGTTATTTCTGTTATAACACAAATTAACACTAAATTATTAACAACTAACTTAAGGCGCTAAACTATTGATAAAGAGTTATATATCTGATACAACGCGATAATTTCGCCCATACTCGCTGCACGACGAAACGGATCCACCGAATATTTAGAAATGTCAAAATCTACTTCTATTCACATCTCAGTCGGATACACCTATTGTAGTGACATAACTTATCAATTCCCCAATCGGATACTCTTTCCAAAATATATAAAGAAAAATATTCTCAGGCAATAATATTAACTGCTTAAATATTATGGTTAAATATTTTAATAAATTTATAATGTTATAATTACAAAATAACAACTTTAATACTTACTTCTCTGTGTTTATTAAACTATTTTTCAATTCAAAATTACCAATTACCCTAGTTATAATATTCTTTTAATATTCAACTGGTTCATTGATTTTTAAATACAGTTTTCACCTTTAAGCTTCAATAAATTAAAATTTGAAGGCTAACACAGTTAAATACAATACAAGAAAAAAAAATATTGGCAAATTTATGACATTGGCAGTTAAGAGTAATCAAGTCAAGGAGTTGGGAAGCCGTAGGTACTGCAAGAAGCAAAATATTATTATGGTTGGAAAAGATGATATGTAAATGATATTAAAAGGACGTATTTACCAAATGTTCACCTATTTTGATAGATTAATGTAATATAAGGATATATTCTGAATTTTAATATTATATTTAAGTTATATTTTCGTCAGAGTGAGAATTATAATAATAATTAAGCTGTAAAGTGTTTGTAAACTTAGATAAAATGGCAAATTCCGTAAACATATCAATAGAAGCACCTATCGAAAATCAAATACAAGAAATTACCTACGATGGACAGGAAATATATCAAGCGTAAGTGAATTTTCTATCTATTCAGTTTTAATGTATATTGTTTTAGATATTTTTCTTACAATGATTAGGTACTTTTGGTATAAATTAAATATAATAACACTTTTAAGTACAAATATTATTTTATTTATAAACACTGCTTATTACTTGCAGACCACTATCCATGTCAGAGAATCTCACTCGATTAGCACAGAAAATTGACTTTGCTAAGAGTGATGATGAATTTTGTAACATTAAGAAAGAAGGTGAAAGTAGTTCTGATGTGAAATCGGAGGAAGATAAAGAACCAGGATATCAGTCAAGTTTATGGCCTTGGGACTCTGTAAGGAATAAACTTAGAAATGCTTTAACTGAAGTATGTGTACTGGCCGATGTGTTAAGTATTGCTAAGGAAAAAAGATATATGGTGGGTGTGTTTTTCTATTATAATACTTGTGAAAATGTGTATTGAGTGGCAGAAAGCTTGGCAGAAGACTTGTAAAGCAAAGCACAGTGTTTTCTTTAAAGCAAGTAAATGAAATATTTAATCTCCTTACATGAAAATTAAATCCACAACCTGTCTTTACAGTCTTTGCACATTTATGTCCCCGTGCCACTATTGGTATTTAGATATTTTTTAAATTTAAATGTCTTTAAATTGCAAAAAAAAATTTTTAAAAGTAAAATGTAATAATTGAATATAATAAAATAATATATAACATTTTTTTCTACATTTTATACTATTGTAATATTTCTCTGTTGTTTCTTGGGTGTACAATAAAGACTTATTATTATTATTATAATGACAATGCTAAAGGGTTTGCTGTGTGTCAATCATAATTAAATGAACTAAGTTATTTCAAAAAGTACAGTACAGTTGCATTTCAAAGATTTTTTTGATGTGTTGAATTACACCATATTAATTGTTTCTATGAAACCTTCTGTACCATAAGTTACTTTGGGCTCTTAGAATATGTCATGTCGTGGGTTATAAATACATTATTTTGTACAATTTAAAGAGTATTGTACTCATTTCAGGTTCTCGATCCTATCCAAGCTGATCAAGTTGAAAGCCGTCCTATGGTCCAAGTTTATGGCAGAAAGAAAGCCCTATCCGCAGCAGGTGCAGTACTACTCAATGGTGTGGAAAGACTAAGAGCCAGTGAAACTATGAGAATGACTCGCAATATGCCAGATTTTCACATAGATCTGCTAAGACTTAGACAGAACTGGAGGCTAAAGAAAGTTTCTAACACAATTGTTGGTGATTTGAGTTATAGAACTGCTGGATCTAAGTTTAGTCAGACTGGTGTTTTTGAGGTATGTTTTTGAGGTATCAATCTAACTTACCTTTACTACAAAGGGAACTTAGTGTAAACCACCTTTATGTTTACCATATACATTTTAAAACTGTAGCGTATGATTAACAGAAAAAAATAAATATCCTTTTTTCTAGGTAACAAAAGCGCCAGAGGAGCAGATAGCTCAAGCTATGAGCGTGAATGCGGCCGGCCCCACCCCCTCCGCGCTGCGAGTGACCGTGCCTCCGGAGCTGCAGGGCGTTGCGTTTATATCGGTTGTTTGTCAGAAAGGTTAATTACTTTTTTTGTCTCCACGCTGTATCCCGCACATAGCAGGATAGGCAGAGGGAAACTGGGAACCTACGTCATTTCAGCGATTGTCGCCGAATTCTTGATTCGCGTGTTTTTATCAGAGCGAAAAATTTAAAATGTTAATTTTTTCATTATCTCGTGTGGGAATCAAACCGACACATGTCGTGTCTACAGTTCCACGTTAATGCCACTGTGCCACAACGGCCTCATCGATTTAATATTCACACTTTATCAAAGCAACTTTTTTTTCTGATTTATATACATATATTACAAATATATTATGCAAATTTAGAAGACGAGAAATGGAGAATTTAAATCATTATGATGTGTTACCTAAATTGGGTTTCTGACAACATATTCCGTAGCATGGTTTATTTTTATTAAAATAAAAATCTATTGTATTTAAATCTACCAATTAGTAACGAATGGTTGCCTTATCAAGCAAAAGAACATATTTTTAAATAAAAAAATGTTTGAGTAAGAGTACAAAGAGCCTACAGCGTGTTGCCTGACGGGAGAGTGCTATCAAAATCTAAAAATCTTACCTAATACTTTACAACATCTTAGTAGATATCCATCCTATACAAATAATGGTATACTATTGC
Organism: Heliconius congener; assembly: GCA_018230605.1. NCBI lineage: Eukaryota > Metazoa > Arthropoda > Insecta > Lepidoptera > Nymphalidae > Heliconius > Heliconius congener. The sequence goes on from DWAO01004300.1 coordinate 11,507, forward strand.
AGAACAAGAAGAAGTAGTTACAGCAACGCTGAGTTCCTCAGCACTAAACTGCCCTGGGACATTACCAGGGGATGGGGCAGAGCTCCACTGGCAACAGAAACTTGAGGCTGCCCAAAACGTATTGTTTTGTAAGGAATTGTTCGCCAGAATGGCGGCTGAAGCGGTGCAGTTGGACGCTTCCATACCCCACATGGTTGTGGGTAACCAAATTATGGCTACTGTGAGTGTCCTTTTTTCTTATTTTTAGAGACTTTTTGGGTATTTTTTAGGAGGTCTACAGTCTCTATTATGCACAGCTTTATTAAATCCTAGTACTTCCCATTGACCTAGAATTATAAAATTTGGCTCCACTTACAATGGATACTGGAGGCTGCCCAAAAGGTATTGTTCTCTAATGAATTGTTCGCCAAAATGGCGGCCAAGGCAGTTACAAGTCAATAGAACACATGGGTTGTGGGTAACCAGATGATGGTTTCTGTGAGTGGGCATTTTTTTCTGGGGTTTTTAAGGAATTTTTCGAATTAAATTAGCATTCCAATATATATACCTTAAATATACAACTATCAAAGGAGTAATGTATTTTTTATATTAATTTATTCAATCATTCAATTCAAACTTAAACTGGATTCATTGAGTAAGCAGTCTGAATCTAGTGTTGAAACATTCCGTTCACCACGCACCTTCCAATTTTCAAAACACTACATGCCAGAACTCTGGCCGTGATTTTTATCAGAGTGTGTAAATGATAATGACCTCATTCTCCCGGTCGGGTGTCGAACCTACAATCGTCTCATTTACAATCAAACGATATCACACTGCATCACGACGACGTATATTGTTTTATATTTATATTTTAATTTAAATATATTTCCTCATTTCAGGTGTTGCCAGGTATCCAATTGTTAATTGGTCTTTGTCATAATAATGGTCAAACTAATAATAATCAGGATATTGTTAAGGTATGCTTATATATGATGTAATTTAATAATTTGTTATCTATACATATAATAGAAGGGCCAGTTCTTAATATTTAGTTGTAAAAAAAAAATTATCATACTATTTCAATGGTCATTATAGACAATATCTTACTATTAAATCAAATTAAAGTACCTAGAGTATGAGATTACGAAGTTTTAGCTAGTATGTAGTTGAATCGAGTGACGTTAAGTAGAGTTACCACTGTGTTATCAAAAATTCTAAGGCATATTTATTGAATTTTTGGTAGCAAAAAATGTAATACAACGAACAAAAAGAATGCTAATCGAAATTTAAACGTACTGGCCATCCACCAACAGAGCGAGGAACGCAGCAACAAGAACGAGCACGACCACGTGCTGGAGCACTCGCTGCACCAGCTGCTGCGCGCCGTGCACCACGCCAACACGCACCACCCCTTCCCGCACCCCGCCACCGGGCCCCTCGGGCCCTCCAAGCGACGCTCCGTGGCAGGTGACACTACCACACACGCCCCACCCCTTCC
>DWAO01004301.1:0-12985 GCA_018230605.1 Heliconius congener
AACGGAGTGTCTTTCACTACGTTCCCTTTGCCTACCCTGCAGTGTGCGGGATACACCGTGAAGCTGATTTATTTTAACAATACATTTAATTTCCCTGAACAGCAATCAAACCCACAATTTAACAATAATATATAACAATAATAATATTATGATACTGTAACAACAATAACATAAAACAATTCATTTTTAATACAAAATCAACACATCAAAACAAAAAAAAAAAACAAATCAAAAGCACGTCAAAAAGATAATGATTAACAAAAATCTTCAAAGTCATCGCAAGTGTTTAGTGGGGGTGTATGTGGGTGGATGGAAGTAACTGTTGTCTGGTCACGTGTGATTCACGTATAAATTATACCTAATATACCGAACACCGGTTACAATGAACTTAACTTTAATCTTTCAATTTACTAAAACGCAATTTTTGTTTATGGATTTATGGATTTCCTTCAAAAATATATTGCAAATTTTTATGTATGAGTTAAACTGTGTTAGCATACTTTAAATAAGTTGTTATTTGGTTTAACGTTTAAAGTATTAAATACAATTAGTATATTTGAGGCCAGTAGTGACGTAAGGGCACAAAGGTGCGACTGTAAACGCCTCAGGTTGTGGGTTCGATTCCTACTAGAGAAAGTGAAATATTTAATAGTTCCATTTTCCCGCTTTTTCTCGCTCTGGCAACGCGGCCAACCAAGCTCCGCCATTCATCACGCAATACCTACAGAATTACACAATAGGTTCCTAGATTCCCTTTAGTTACACTATCATATGCCAGATACAGTGTGAAACTAACGGAATGATTTGTTTTAGTTTATATTTTTCCATTTTTTATGCAATGCCTTCGCTTTGCCTTATCAGAGCGAAGAAATTTCATTAGTCAATTCCCACGAGGGGGAACATTCGAACGTCTGATTTACAGTCAGACAATAAGTACAAATAACATATACATACTTAAATGTTATAAAATATTTAATCTTAAATCCAATATCTTGGTTAGAACATGACAAATACTCAATTACAAAAACAAATAATGTAAATTTTATGTTAATATCGCCCCAGAAGTTTACATAGAGTGCTCTACTGCGTCCTCGATTGTCAATTCCTGCTTCCCAAACGTCTGTCGATAAGGGTCAGGGATATCCACGTTACGTCATTCTCGACTATACTATTTCTCTGTTTTTTTTCACGCTGTATCCCGCATATAGTAGGGTAAGCAGACGGAATAAGTGTTACGACACTCCTTTCGCCACCTTTCGCCGACTTTTCAAGGCATTACGTGTTGAAAGTGGCGGAACTTAACGCCGCGCTTGGTTTAGTGCCAGAGCGAATAAATTAAAATATATTACAATCAATTTCCCCGAGTGGGAATAGAATCAACAACCGACGCGTTATTGTTTTATTATTTCTAAGTGTACAAAAATAATTATATTATTATTATCAACAATTTTATATATTTAGGTCTATGTATTTTTTTAAGCTGACGTTCCAAATATTCCATACTAGTTCGTGGTCACGAGTTCTCTTGAATGTCGGTTCAGGACAGCGTGCGTGGCCATGGACTACTTGTAAAGCTTTTAGAAACATTGGGTTCAATATGTATATACTAAACAATTCAACACGCAATACCTCCAGCATTCGGCGGAAAGTGCAGAGCGGAATGTCTTAACACTAGGTTCCCTCTGCCTACCCCGCGGTGTGCGGGATACAGCGTGAAGCTGAGTTAATATGTATATATATTAAAATATTCTAAATTAATCATCAAGTATACTTCAATAGAACCACAGAAAGTCGCAGATATTAATAAATGTAAAGTCACACTTCACTGTCGATGTCGTTTCAAATTAAAAGTCAGTAATTTTCCAACAAAAAATAATGTGGAAATGAAGGTAAAGCTTTCTATACACGTTTATTAAAACAAGGACAACCATCAGTTTAATGGCGCGCAATAAAAGTGACTGCTGTGCTGTTACTTGGTATATGGGTCAAGTCCATTTTACAATAACTACGAAAAGTAAATCTCCTTGGACAATTTAATGAATCCTACAAATTTCAAATTTAAAAGTATTTTGCTTCACGTTGTATCCTGCATGTAGCAGAGGGTGGAGACCTTGTGCTAAGACACTCCACTCTCCACTTCCCGCCGAATTCTGGAAGCATTTTGGTAGAGCATTTTGCACGTTAAAATAAAAATATAATTGAAAAAAACTTATAGTGATAAACGTTAGTAAATAAATACCATATCTTTTGCTGAACAATAAATAAATCAAAAATAAACATACTCCTAAGGCATTTATTTTATAACAATGCTAAAATTACTGGACAGTTTCCCGCTAAGTATAACTTGGACCTTTTCAAAGCAAGAGTGAATAGGCACTATCTAGGTAAGCACGCTCCACTTACCACCAGGTGAGGTAGCGGACAAATGTGTGCTTATCTCCAACAAAAAAATGAAAATAGATATTGCTATTTTCAACGGAAACTTAATTCCACATCGAAAATGTAGTTTCTTCAGATTTATATAAACCGATTTGGTTAGTAAATTGAGGCAACGCGGATTTGCAATTACAGCAGATTGCAGCTTGAGATGGAAGTAATTACTGGAAAGGTCTTAATTAATAATTAATAATTAATTTAATTAGGCCAGTTAATAATGTAAGTCTTGATGCAATTTTGTGTGGAACACTGTGTTATAAAAATCGTTTTTTATTTCAGCTTCACGTTGTATCCCGCTTGTAGCACGGAAGCCAGAGAGTGCCTAGTGTTAAGACATTCCGCTCTCCAATTTTCGCTGAATTCTGGAGGTATTGCGAGATAAGTGGCGGAACTCAACGCTGCGCTTTGCCTTAACACCAGATGAAAAAATATATATTTAATATTCCATTTCCCCGTGTGGGTATCGAACTCACAAGCTGTTGTGTTTGCATTCACACGTTTATACCCAGCGCCATGTCTGGCAACACTGGTGTATTAATAATTTGAAAAAAAATATAGCAAACTTTTAATTATTTTTCAGTCAGAGAAGTTTTTGTACTAAAAGGAACCTACTCTGAAATCTGAAGCGCAAAGTCACACAGATATGTTTCAGTTGGAAACCTATTATTATTTTTTATATGTTTCTAGCATCATATGAATTTGATCAACTGCCGTGGTTTATAGTCCATTAGATAAATTGGATCATTCACGGGTTTGGAAATGATGTATGAAATTATATAATATTATATCTGTTAAAGTGATTTTAATCAGCTTCACGCTGTATCCCGCACACAGCAAGGTAGGGTGATTTTAAATATTAAAATTTTAAAATCTATTGTACGGTTATAGCTTTTTGAGAAAATGTTTTTTTTTTTAAATAATATAGAGTATATTTATCTGTGCCTTCATTTTTAGTTCATTCTGCCTATTGACCTTCGGCACCAAATGCCTTTGCTTTGTGCTAATAGATCGAAAAAAGACAATTTAATCCATTATGAATATTAACAAGCACGAAGCATGATTTGAACCACTAACCATCAACAACACGTTACACTGACTCATAATTGAGAATACAGAATATGCTAAATTTGAAAATCTAGCACAATCATAAGATCTAATCTTTTAAACGACTGTTGCAAACTCGTAATTCTTAAGATGAACACATATCGTGAAAGAGAGAGGAATATACGGAAGGCCAACACATAGCAATATATACTGCAAGTGAACGAACTGCATAGTGACGCATAATCACATTTCAGAATGAGTCACCAAGTGGACCCTCTGACGTTTATTTTTCTTTCCTATTCGCTCAAACAATACACGTTTCGTTCATTTATGGAATAACTTAATATAAATAAAATATTCGAGTCGATGTTTTGTCAAATTAAATGTGATATAGAACTTTTTGTGAAGAGAAGAGGCCAGTCGCGACGCAGTAGCACAAGTGTGTGGGAACGCTACAGGTTGTGGGTTCAAGTGGGATCTCTGGAGGAAATTAAATATTTAATATTTTCATTTTCTTCACTCTGGCGTCGAGGCAAATGTAGCGTTGAGCACCGCCACGCAACATTTAATGCTTCAGAGTTCAGCACAAAATGGGGACGAAAGTATCTTAATGGGAATGGAGTTTTATAACAGCTAAATAAAAAACAACTGCATGTTTTCGACGTCATTAGTCACTGCACAAAAGCACCACCTAGGGATTTCTAATTTTGTGGCGTAGTAATTAAATTTCAATCAACTCTTATAATAAAGTACTATAATATATTAAACTTGTTATTTGTTTCACCGATTAAATTCTGTATGATGTAGGTATAAGTTATAAGTAGGAAAATAATACAATACAGCAAGACATAACTCTCTTTGGCATCTTTGTTATACATAAGTAAGTTTACAAAACAAACAGTCATATTTAGATTTTTTTTTGTTCAACAAAAAAAGGTATTTCTTAGATTTGAATTCATAATATAAATCTATACCTACTTAAAATAAAATCGGAAATGTACTGTGGAAGATATATGAGATTTTTTTTATTTTTTTTCTCTTATTGTCGGTTTTTACCTATATGTTTGTTCACGCTAATTTCAGAAGCGGCTTAACTGGTTGAAATGCTGTTTTCATTACTCAGTGATTATTTTGTCAAAATCGGTTCATAAATAAAAAAGTTTCACCATATAATATATATGAAGTATTTTGTTCTACTAAATTGCCGTAAAGCCTGAAAGTTTCGTTTTTAAAGTACAGATGTAAAAAAAACTGATAATGTTATTAGCTAATGTTATTAGAACATGAAAATGATCCAGATAGATAAATAAATGTGCAGATCAAGCGGGCGAAGCCGCAAGCGGGTTGTTAGTTAATAATATAATTAATAATTATACATATAATTATTAATTAATTAATTATAGAATTTCGTACAATTACATAAGAAGCACGCACTAGTAACGTACCTACTCGTATGTCATTCAGAGCGAATATGATAAACACACAATGCTACGTACAAACAGAAACACTTTCACGTCCCCTCTAGCGTGACGGTCAGTGCTGTCGAAATAGTAATAAAACGTACTTTATTTTTTTTTAGCTACACGCTGTATCCCGCATGTAGCAGCTTGTGTGAGGATATCGAGAGTCTAGCTCCCTAATTCTGTAGGTAAGTGTTAAGTGGCGGAACTCAACGCCGTGCATTGTCTCGGTACCAAAGCAAAGAAATTTAAATATTAAACATTTTATTTCCTCGATTGGGATCGATCCCGCAACCTGTCTCGTTTACAGTCACACGCTTGAGCCCCTGCGCAACGAATAGCCTCGTATTATTTTTGTATGAAGCGTTTAATCAAATTGAGTGAACAGGAAGTACTCATGTGTATAGTCTATGCAAAAGGGCATAAAACGCAAGGTCTCGTGGAGCCATATTGTAAATTGAACGATTTAATTTTTTTCAGAATTATCTCTATGTAGCATTATAATAATGAACTTCCGGTTATCGTTCGAATTAATGGTTTAATTTCATACGTTTAATCAAGATAATGAGGTCAAGTACGTGAACTGATTTCTCAATCGCTTACCAATTTAGATTTTAAGCAATTCGTATACAAAAATGTGAACAAAAAAACATAATATATTCTATAACGACAACATACGCAATATTGCAAAATTATTTAAACGAGCTTAGTTTTACAAAGCTGATGAATTAAAAAAAAACATAAATAGAGACTTTTAAAGAGTAATCGGTGTATATACACAAAAAACATCAACTGATTTAAGAACCACATACATCCTTCTATTTGAAGTCGGTTAACAACGAAAAACACAGAACAAGGCAATTCAGTTATTTATAAGTTATATTACAAAATTTAATGATAGATAGAAGCAAATGCAATGTAATCTACAGTCTACAACACATGTTTTGCACAATCCACCATGTTGGATCAGAATGAAAGGTATCAGATTCGGCGAGGTTGCGAAACCGAGCTAGCACTAAGTGGAGCGGTGCTATATGCAGAAGACCTTCACCTATATGATTTCGTGCTCCCGAGGGACGTTACGCCTTGTGCTATACAATGTTTGATACTCGCAGTACAGTTACCATGTAAACTGTAAAGCTCACAAAAACTTTTTTTACCTTCACGCTGCATCCCGCAAATAGCACGGTAGGCAAAAGGAAGCTGGGAACGCAATGTTAAGATACTGCGTTTCCATTGAAACTATTTCCGTTTCCCACTTTCCGCCGAAATAGGGGAAATGAGTTATTTATGCAAAAATACGTCTTTTCAGTGTTTTTTTTAAATATATTTTATTGTGTGAGATGAATGTGAGCTCGAGCGCTTTTAAAAATGGTTTCTCTATCGTATCCGTATCGTAACCGTATCTTTTTAAATGCCATTAGTGGCATTTAAAAAGATACGGAAATAATTCAGTGAGTAATGTGTAACGTCATTAAGTATTGTATGTTATAAGTATATTTAAATTAAAATTATTGTGATATCCATTATCCATACCGATACAAATTGACCTTCGCATTTTATTGTAACAACACACCTTAAACAATTAGGCTTCCTTATGTTATAATAGAAGTTTAATTTAAATCTAGTTTTTTTTTGAAAGATAACACTATTCACTTTAAACAAATAAAGTAACTTAGAACATGAATATAATCAGCACCATCTAAAATAAAGTTTTATTTAGGAAAGTATATAAAATAATGTAAAAAAAATTACTAGGCTAAACATTATAGTAAATCTCTTTATCCTCTACGAAACTAAGTCTCTAATAATCTAGCTCCACGCTGTATCCCTAGCGGTTTAGTCAGAAAGTCTCTAATAAAGTACGGGAATTTACTTTATTATTTTAAGTATTATATTAACTAATAAGGAAATCGAAATAAATATATTATATTTATTATGACGCTAAAGATAAACATTATAAATAATGTAGTAAAATATATATATAAAAAATAAACTAATAATAATAAAACTATAAGAATTGTCCAAACAACTGTACCGGGGCGTTCTAAACGCAAAATGATGATGTAATGATTGGCGCGAGTGATGGAGTGTGCATTTGCAATAATAGATGCAACACAATTATATGGTCTACGACTATATAGTATTGCAATGAAAAAGAGTTAGAATTATACACTTTATACATAAAATCAAATCAGCTTCACGCTGTATCCTGCACATAGCAGGGTAGGCAGAGGGAAGCTAGTGTTAAGACACTCCGCTCCCCACCTTCTGCCGAATTTTGGAGGCATTGCGTGTTGAGTGGCAGAACTCAACACCGTACTTTGCCTCGACACCAGAGCGAAGAAAATGAAAATATAAATTTAAGTATTACATCTCCTCGAGTGGGGATCGAACCAGTCGGTTTTACAGTCACACTTTTGTGCCACTGCGCCACGACTGGCCTCGAATTATTATTTATTATAATATCTTTATTTCTTTACACTGGCACTAAGGCACAAGTGCGGCGTTGACTTCCGCAACTCAACACGCAATATTTGGCAGAAAGTGGGGAACAGAGTGTCTTAACATTATGCTCATTATTTTGCCTCTTCTTGAAATCTTTCTGTTTACATTTATTTAATAATACGAAAATAAGAGTGAATCTTTTAGAGAACATAAAATGTTTTATGCCACGCTTTAATATAACACAAGGATAACGTTTGGTATTAGTAACTGATTATATGATGCGAAACAACTGCGATCTACAAGGTTCTTGTTGTACAAACATCCTAGACTGTACGCGGAAACACGTCAATGAAATAGCTTTAAAAATTCTATATAAGTAATGTATTTAATTTTAGCAAAATAATGTAGGATTTTTTATTTAAATTCAATTGCATGCATTTCTGAATAATTTAAGCATTTTTTTCCTCTTATATACATTTTGTGTATATATATATTTTAACATTTGTATTGCATTTGACAATGCATCTAAATCAACATTCACATGAATTTTGTTAAAAATAAAAAAAAATTGTTTAAAAAAAAATATTTAGAAGTTTCTTAGTTATATTTAGTACAAGTTATAGGTAAAACCGACAACTCTATACTTATCATTCAAATAATGAAGTAAACAATGAACAGTAGGAAAAGATAAACGTTCGTACTACATATAACGATACAGAGACTCCACTGGTTTAATCACAATAGACGCTACAAGATAATTAAGATACTTTTTCAAGGAATGTAATAAACTCGGAAGTGACAGTCAGTTCCCACTGCAACATCGTGGTTCGTGACTATCATTAGAGTTGGCAAGTAAGTACTATCTAAGAGAAATCACTTACTTGCACTCGTAAACTCTTGAGAGCGGGGAACTTGGCAAGTCTGTCAACCTCGTCCCACGTCGCCAGACCTGTGTTGTTTAAATTTAAAAATCGCAGGTGCCTGAAAAAGATTAAATTATTTGTATACAATATATTTTTACATATCTATATATTTTTTGAAGGCCAATAATTTAAAAGCTTAATAGAGAAAAATGGTTTTTGACATATGTGGTCGTTGAATTCGTCAGAACCGTGGTTGGGTGAATGAATGGATGGTATCTATCCAAGAAACCACATATAAAGTCTTTTTAGTCTGGATACATATTTTAAAAATGGCTTTCGCAAAAGATAAAAGGGCGGTGATGATGTTTTTCTTACTTAAGTAATATGGATTGACATCAAATGAAAATTGGTGAAAAGATAACTTAAGGAATACAACTGAAAAGTCAGAAACTCAATTATAAAAATAAAACCGAACTGCTCCTGACTATAGACGGGTAACTCGGATATTTTGTTTTTAAAATAATACTAACTTTATCACCTAAATTATTATCTAAAAGTTTAGTGAAATTATGATATATACAAAAATTACACAGTTATTTCTCTGTGCACGTCCGCATCACATCAAATCACACAGGTTCAGTGGGTCAATGATAATTATGAAATACGCTGATAAATATGACATTGAAATTTAGATATACGTCATCTGTGGCTTCAATTGCTGTTTGGGTTAAAGACTAGATGATTAGTTGCATAAAAATAAACGAGCAGTAATACGTACAGTTGGTTAGTCTAAAACCATTTAACTAATACAAGAACGGCTTTTTGATTTAAGACTATTATATAAATGTGTTTTTTTAAATTAGGTCACCCAATTTTAACAATGTCACTAAATAGTTGAGCAACGAATATAGAACAATTCTGTTTTTTTTTCCTCTCTATTTTTATATAAGTGGTGCACAAATAAAGAAATAAATAAATAAAATAACAGTCCGAATCTATTTACTGAGTTGCATGATTCATAAGACTTACGGGAAGGCATCATGGCATTTCTTGTTTCCATTAATATCATCGCATTTTTCACATGGATCCGGCTCTAGCGTTGCTAAGGGACAGTCGTTGACCAAAAGGGTTTCCAAATTAGGAAAAGCATAACCCAGCTTTGCAATTTCATGCCAGCTGTTTATAGGATTTCCCGAAAAATGTAGTTGTTTCAGCTGCTCATGAACAGGTTCAGTAGCTTCAATGTTAAGTCGCGAACACCCTTCGCAAATATCTTTTTCCTCAACTTCCTTGCCACTCAAACTCACATACGAATACTCATTGAGACTCAAATGCAGTTCTTCTAGAGCTGGTAGAGCCTTGAGTAGTCCAAGAACACTTGGCCAACCAACATACGTAGAGTTCAGTACCAGGTGACTGAGACTGTCCCAGCGTGGATTCAAAGCCTGTGCGGCTTGTATTTGTGCAGAAAGTCGGTTGAAACTTAAATTAAGAAATCGGACACGAGGCGTCTGTTCTAGCACTGCAAACACCTAAAAATAAAAGAAACTATAACGCTTTCGTCCTCGAAGTTACATCATGAAAAAATTATAATTTTGTGACGTTGCAAAGTAAAGTGACAAGAAAATGGTGTAATAATAACTTAATATCATAGTTTTATTTACAATTTACTACTTACTTACCTCTATACACAACGACTTGGTGCAATTTTGTTCTACGTTATATTCAAAATTTTTGATTTAAGCTTAAAGTGGCCTAATAATTAAACTACTCACCTCTTCCCAATCTGTCAGTTTATTATTGGCAAGGTCTAACTCAACTACATCAGCGCATTTATCAGCTAAGGCACTAGCGTCTCCCGCGCAGTCAATATCGCAGTCATTTAGGACCAGTAAAGTAGGTACACTAAGTCTGGGTGAACGTTTGGGCACGAATATAGCCACTGGCATGTCATCTATAGACGGGTTGACTTCACCTTTAGCGCCATACTTGCGCTCCAGTGCTTCCAAAAGCGAGGGCATTTTTATCTGACAAAAAAGATAAATTTTGTTATATTGTATATCATTTTTAATTTATTATTTAAAAAGATAAGGTCAGTTATGGCGCAGGGGTACAAGCGTGTGACAGCTGTGGGTTCGATTCTCACTCAAAGAAATGAAATGTTTAATATTTCCAATTTTTCGCTCTGGTGTCAAGACAAAACGCGGCGTTGAGTTCGAACACAAAGTGGAGATAGATTTTTTTAAAGTGTTATTCCACACTTAGAAAAGTAAAATATTTTTTTACTCGAACCCGCGTCTCTTGGAAACCGACAAGGCGCTCTAACCACTAAACCATTCGTGTCGGTTTCGTGAAGGCGCGGGTTCCAGACCCGCTACGTTAAAATTTTTACACATTTTCTAAAAAGTATTTGCAGAATAGTTTGTATTAACACAAGGTTCCCTCTACCTACACAGCTATGTGCGGTATACGGCATGAAACTTAAAAAATACATTGTGATTCATTCTCAAGAGGACAGATTCAGAGAATAATATTCATGAAAAACTCGGATCTTGCTGGAATTTGAAATAGATTATTCAATTTAGCAAATAGACTCACTGGATAAGACTATCGAGCTTATTAAAAAAACAGTTTACAGAATTGAATAGCTGTTTTGTTCACTAATTTAACATTTATTTGTATCATGATTAAATGTTCCGTAATTAATGATTGCAGCCGTTTCCTTTTAAAACTATTGCAGACAAAGTGGCAATACTTTAGCAACAAAAGGTTAAAACGGTTAAGGAACATTTCTTTTTTTTTTTTGAGGTTGAGGTTATGAGGTACAAGACATTTCTAAAAAGTCAATCAAAGACAAAGGTCAGGGTCGTTTCTAAAAGGTGGACTATTAAAAACTGTTCGTATCTCAAGCGTGCGTGTCTATTTTGTTGATTTGATAGTGAAAGAGCCCATTATCTAAGTTATATATATTTGTCTATAATTGTCAAATAAGTACATATGTTCATATCAATTTACACGTGGGCACGCTTCAGGTACGATCAGTTTTTTTTAGCTTTGATAAACATTTTTAATAATAATTTATATTTGATCTCACCATAGATACATAGTTTAAAATAAATCACACCTACATCTACACCAGGATACCTATACTTAACATGAGCTACAGAAGTAAGAAATAAATTATACTCAATAACTATAAAGGCGCTATTTAATGATGCGCAAGGTACTTAATTATTATTATCTACAATTAAACAGATTAGCATAACGTGAGAAGGTAACAATTGCATATAATGTTGTACAATAGTGTGGTTGGGGATTCGATTACCAGTCAGAAGATCGAATAAAGACAAAGAACGAATAAAGTAAGATACACGCAACGTCTCTAAATCCAGCTGACAGCGGAGAACAGAGGGTTCGCAGGATAAGAAAGAAAGGAACCTAACACTGGGTTCCCTCTGCCTATCCTGTTATAAGCTGGATAAATCTCTCTCACTCATTATCATAAATGAAAAGTATAAATATACGAAACAAGCGTACGTTGACAACAGTTCTGTATCAATTTATCATACTGCGACACTTCAATTAATAATTTATCTGACGATGATCAAGGTATATGACTGGCAGTTTTCAACAGAGTGAAATCGGAAACACATTTTTAATTAAAATAATTAATATTGCATTTTAGTTAAAATTAATGTACAAATTGTTCGAAGTTTTTGGTTTTAATAATGATGCTTCTAATGATAATGGCGATGTTCAATTTTAAAGTGCAATTCAACAATTCCTAACGACTCACTGATTGCAAATTTTAAATTCTTTTAGTTATAGATATTTAAAGAATATTTTATGAGTGCACTAATCGAATGAATGTACGCTTAATTCTAAAATAATATAGATTTTCCCCAACACTCGCTTTAAAATATCAATATTTGATCGAAAAGAAAATCTTTACATGAATTTAAATAATTTTTGACGCGATAGATAAATTATTTTGGGTTATGAATGAAAAATTAATAATAGAAAAATAAGATGATATAAATCATCCAGATTTACAAGATTGTAATAAAAACTAAAAAAAATTGACAAAGAAACTACGTTTTGTTATTACGTTACGTTATTTGTGTTATTAGGGTTCCGTAAAATTAAATATAAATAAAAACATCATAAACTTTCATTTGTAGTTCATTTCGTACAAAACGAGTAAACTTAAATTTTCCCATTTTTAGAAGTTGTACTTCCGATTGACGTAAAATCTTAAAATTGGCATGTAAGGCCCCGATGGGCGAGTCCGACTCGCACTTAACCGGTTTTTTAAAACAAAACTCATGTTAATGTAATAAATAACAATATAATAAAAGGATTTTATAATTGAGAAAGTGTTAAAATCGTGTCTTAAATCAAGGTTGCTATATTTCGTTTGTGTTACCTGTTTAATTAAACACTCGGCTATTTACGGTTTGTACTTGATAATATAATAAGTGACCTTTGAGACCAGTTGTGACGCAGCGGCACAAAGTGTGACTGTAAAACCGACTGGTTCCGACGAGTTCGATCCCCACTCGAGGATTTGATGAAATATTTAATTAAATTTATTTCCATTTCTTCGTTCTGCTGTGGAGGCTAAGCGCGGCATTGAGTTCTGCCGCTCAACACGCAATGCCTCCAGAATTCGTAGATTCGCAGAAAGTAGAGAACGGAGTGTCTTAACACTAGGTTCCCTCTGCCTACCCTGCT
>DWAO01004302.1:0-12983 GCA_018230605.1 Heliconius congener
TCTTTGATACTGTGTTTTCGAAGGTCAACCGAGGTCTCCCCTTACCTCTCTTACCTACTTATCTACATCCGAAATTCTGGATAAGGTATTTTTTTAATAATGATTTGAGAAAATTGTATTACGTCCGTCCAGTACCCTATTTTATTTCCCTATTTCATATCCTAGTTTAAACTCTACATACAAAAAAAACATTTATTTTCAGAAATAAATTAAATAAAATTTAATTTTATTGCCTATTTAACAGTAAATACAAAAAGAACCTACCTGCAATATAGACGCTGTCAATGCAGCCATTGCGACCAACAGAAGCTGTTGCTTAGCGTATTCATGTAATAAGTTTCCGCAGCCTCTCTGGTACAGCGTGGAACAGTCAGATGTGTAGGGCTTCTGTATAGAGTCCAAGGGCCCCTGCCCGCAGCAGGAAAAGGGAACGTGGCCCGTTGTACTGTAGTCGTTTGGACCGCTCACTCCACAGCATTCAAACTGTAAATAGATGAATATTATCTAGCTTCACGCTGTATCACGTATACCAGGATATATACCTATAATTTAGTGGTAAGATACTCAGTGCTACACCTCCTGTACAATTGTCTCGATATTGCGTGTTGAGTAACGGAACTTAACGCCGTGTTTTGACTCGACACTCGAGTGGGAATCGAGTTCTGTCGCGTTTACAGTCACACGCTTGTGCCTCTGCAACACGACTAGCCACAAATCTTATAAATCTTGTCTTCTTATTAATTATCTTATTGTCTGTAATACTAGTTTCTATAAAAAAAAATAAGCGAGAATAAAACATCCAGATTGCGACTTTTGTATTGTAAAGTATTAATGCAAACATTATATCATAAATTCTACCCTCATCTGAATTTGGCACGGTGCAGTAGAGATAATGGAAAAACTTTGCTAGTCTTGAGTACAAAGTTGTGAAGGCGCTATTTCATTATAAATTTTCTTATATTAAAATTTATGCATGTGCAAATGAAAATTGTCTGATTATATGTGACGGTTGTGAGTTCGAATTCCACTCATGGGACTATTACTTCTTTGAAAAACAAACATAAGCTTAAAGCAGTACTCATAGAAATAAATTAACATTTAACTGACATTAGACACATACAAATATAAACATTCAAATTTATATTGAGTTAGTTAAGCTCCAAATAAAACTCAATACTAATACAATAATTGATGACCTAGATAACAAAAAAATATATATATCTATACATATAATAATGAGTATATTATCCTTACTTTAACATGCAATCGGTCCCAACGAACGGAGTCTGCGTTAGTGTCTTTGTTTTCACCGGTAAGCGTAAAGTAAGATGTCATGGTCGTCTTGATGTCTATCTCTATATTGTCCCATACCACCATCGCCCACACGAAACACGAGAATTCGATTATTACAACTAATACTATAAGTAGGCCAGCCTGGAAATTCAAATTAATTTTATAAGTTATTTTTATTGTAATAAACGTTTAGGTAATTCATTTATATTTTTTAATTTATATAAAATTCTATAAAATAAATGTAAAAACATAAAGCTAATTATGGTTATTTAAATATTTATGTATGAATTAATAATGTAATCCTGTTAGTAGTTTTTATAGTAGGTAATTAAATTAATTTTACAGTTGTTTTCAACTGTTTCCTTCATTTCACAATAGATGGCGTTAACCATCACAAATTTCATAAAATATATATATTTATAATAAAACTTAAATAACATAAATAAATATAATAGAAATAGTTTTATTCAATGAAATAAATAATCAAAATTACCATAATAACATGTATTTGATGCATCGACTTCGCGGTTCTCCATCCTATCCAGGCTATAGAGCATGTGATGATGGCCATCATGAGTAGCAGTATAGCTGGGTACTCCACGCTGACGCCCAAGAAGTGGCGGTAGACGAACAACCGGTACAGAAGAAACCCACTCACGCCGAAAAGCACTAAGGCCGACATCTAGTGGAAAATCAAGGAAATTCTATGAAATACATATTACTTTTTAAGCAAATAGCTTGGGGAAAATCTCTCTTTTTTTTAACAGTTCATGTTAACTAGGAGCTACTAGCGCTGTCGTGAAAAGGAAAACTTGTAAAAAGTACGTTTATTAGGATTGTTTCTACTTCTTGAATGATGTCTATAAATTTAACATTTAATTACAATTAGAAATGCCTAATCTACTATTGTGTATACATATATAATGTAAACAATATTATTATGAAAGTAAATATTACAAAGTTTATCCACAAGTTGTTATGACAACACGCCGCTGATTCAGCATAACGGGACACACAAAAAGCCGGACTATTTTCTATATTAATAATAAAACTCACCGCAAACAAAACGTTGAAGGTCAACACGAGATATTTCCAGCAATTCGTCGAGAGAGCCATTGTTCTTGTTCACATGTTCGTCTCAAACAAAGAAAAGTTACGCCTGAGATGTATGTATGTGGCTGCGCTCTCGTAACTCACGACTGACGGTGTACGGACACACCGACATACAGAATTAAATCGACATTTACTATTATCTCGGCCGATTGTTAGTACATGACCTGGTCGAAGTTACCGGGAAATTATTTTTCATATTGTTCCCTTATCAGATTATCACGATAATGTATATATGTAGAGAATGTTCGTATCAGTGCCCTAGTTTTTCAGACGACAGTTCGCTTTCAGCGTTACGAGTTTAAAGATGTATTAATAGCTAATGACATTTCTATTTTGGAGTACGCCTGTTACCGTTTTTATTTCACCAGCTTTTAGTGAACTATAATAATAATAATATATAATTATTCCATATTATCTTTATTATAATTCGTTACATCACAAAAGGTTTATTACTAACAGTAAATATATTTTTTAAGACTATTTAAATATCCATTAGTAAATTTTATTAATCTGTTTAATTATCCTAAATTTTATATTTAAAATTTTATATTTAACACTTTCATGGTGCACTTAAGACGTTTCTAAATGATTGAAATTGGGCTCTGAGGATTTTTTAGAGCTTTTCCGTTTTTATAAATGTAATGTTAATTAAGAACGATATAAATAAAATATTCGTTTGAAAGTAGAGAACGAAGTGTCCGCAAATCGCAACAGATGCATGAAGGGTATGGAATTTTGAATACACAAATTTGGGTTATTAGGTCAAATTAATCTATCAGTACCTAGAATAAACATGTTATTTATACTTAAAAGAGAGAGAGAGAGAGAAACTATTAAACACCTGTTTCTATTACTATTACACCAATACAAAACACAAGGAACTGAGATCCTCTAATAAGATCATCCGGCAATTAAAGACGTTTAACAAATTAACATTCTGACAAATACATTTAAAAGATATATTCAAAAGAAACTATAACTTTAAGTATTTTGTATACTTTATTTTTACAAAAATATTATAAATTAAATGATACGTACATATATATGTGCAGATAATATTAACGCAATTGAAAATCTAAAATATGCGAAAATTTTAGAAGTCAGTGGCATGACTTCTTATTGTTTTCTATATACCCCGCATAGCGAAAAAGTATAAAAAAAATTATAGTTTTAATAATATTCGCAAAAACATAGGTCTTTCATTAACGCATCTGGTAAACTATCTACTCTTAAGATTTTCCTAAGTCTCCTTAAGTCTTCTTCTATATCAGGATTTATCGGGCCTGCCTGTTTCGCAGTACGGAGCATTGCTGCTGCTCTGTTAATATTTCTATCATTCATTGCCAAGAACGCTAGAAACGCCCATCCGTCAGACAGCAAAGGTTCTAAATTAACCGCAGCCGCTGCCCACCGTTCAGCTAAACCGTCTTCTCCTAATTTTCCATAAGCACGACCTATGGTAAGCGCTGTATGGGCGGAGGGTGCAATTTTATGAGCGCGTGCAGCTCGTTGTAGTGCTACTGATGGATCTTTTGTAAGATTTCCCAATGCAGCTTTCAGAAGTAGATAAGGGCAGATTTCTGCACCTGCACGATCTGATTCAATCAAAGCACTCTCGCACATTTCATCCCATCCTCTCATATAGGTCAAACAAACTGCCCGTATATGGGACATCATAGGTGAAGGACCATATTTTTTAATACCCTTTCCAATTACATCTAAAGCAGGGTTTAGCTGTCGGCGTAAAATCAATGACACAGCACGCAAATAAAAAACGTCAACGGTATCGTGCGTTTTTATGTTTAAACGAGAACCTCTTATACAGCAGCCTTCTTCTACACATTTAAGAAGTCTTTCACTAAACTTATAACATCGCAAGCAAAGAAAGAACGCTGCTGCTATTAAGATCGGATTCGTTGCATCGATAATATCTGGAATCCAAAATGTTTCCTCTTCTCCACTCATATCAACCCACTGGCGATAAAACTTTTTCCATTCTTTCGGCAGCTCAAATGATTTTCGCATTTTGCGTGCTGCTACAAATGCCGCGTATGTATTTCCTTTATGATGATGGAACGTATGCAAAGCTGCCCAACCGATTGTTCCTGTAGTGCCTTCAGAAACATCACCTTTGGCAGCAATACGCAACGCTGCTGATGCTATTTCACTGGAATTGTCGTTATTAAACTCAGAACCACCAAATATCCATAACAAATATCTATTCTTAGTTTGGATACTCAAAGCTTTCAATAAAGAATTTCGAGCTTCGTCTTCATTTCTATCTTCTAAACACCGCAAAATCTTTGCAAGTAATGGTCGGGGGTGTTCTGGATTTGCTTCTAAATTTCTTTTAATGTGATGTTCAGCAATTCTTTTGTCTCCAGCTATTCTATTCCTAGCAGAAGTAACAGGTAGTGAAACACGAGGTAGCGGGGGCTGTGGTGCAAACGAAGCCGTAATAGCACGTCGACAAGCAGCATGCTGCGCTGTGATTATATCCTGACACTCAATCGAAGAACAACTGTCTGGTGGAAATTGTTTAAGCATAGATCTTACGCGAAATAAGAGGCGATTGGCAGCGGTTCGCTTAACACTTTGAGTGGCCTGTGGAGGACCTTTGTACGCTAGGACTCCTAATTCTTTGTGTACAGAGAGAGCCCCACATTCTGTTTTTATTTTTTTAACATTGATGCTAGTATCATCGTTGAACACGCTTGTATACAATTCATACACAGGTATTAGAGAGTCTTGAGGGGAAGGGAAGCCTATAACATTATAGAGAGAGGCTATCTTAGCCTTTGCAGTTAATGGGAAATATAAATCAAATCGTAATGTTATATAAGCAGAATGACCATTTTCATCTACAACTAGATCCGTTTCTCGTGCACTTATTTTAGCGCTAGTCGGTGGAAGCTCCAATAAACCATGTAAGTCACTAGGCAAATTACATTCATTATAGTATAAAAGCTTTGCACATGTCGTTACGCCAAATTGTCCTGGTTCTAGCAACACCCCTGCATCCACAAAAGCCATATATCGTCCCCTGACATCTATTTTGCCAACTTTTGGAACTCCTGCAATGTCAATTAAGAACGGAGAACTTAATCTTTCACGAAGCTTAGTAGAATCTACAAGAACTCGTTTCATCGCGTTCCAGTAGTATGAATTACAAAGCTTGTTGTTTTTTAACTGTAAATCTGGTGGTATAAATACGTCTTCATTGGGTAAATTAAAACTTGTTCTAGCAACGGAACCCCCATTATTTGTCGAAGCCCAAAGTATTGTTTTTACATCACTATGGCTCAAAGACATCCCGAAATTTGCAGCTACAGGTTCGAAGATATCATTTAAGCCAATGGCACTTATAAATACAGTTCCCTCTCTTAGTATAGGGAGACAATGCGCTGATATCATTGTAATCATTATAGGTATTCTTGTCCTATCAGGTTCTCCAACAGATTTAGCATACACTTTGATTGCACAATCGGTTTTTATTCCTGTATTAAAGTTTATAAAAGGTGCTTCCACAAAAACTTCTTCTTCACCCAACACTAAAGGAAACAGATCAGCAGATGCGCCAGCACGATTATCGATATTTAGCAAAGGATCAGGATCTTTAGCACCTTTTCCACCAGCAACACGAAGCAGAAATACTAAAGGCCGATCTGCAATTAAAGACTGACACGAGGGCCACTTTAAATCCAGTGGTAATTCCTCTAAGTTGAGCTTATGTTTATCCTGCCATTTTGTTTCTATTAAAACATGGCCATTGAATACAGTTAAAAATATCCATTCACCGGGTCCAAGTCCCTCACCTATAAGTGATAAAGAAAGGCTTATAGAACGAGGTGATATCAAAATGTCATCAAATTCTCCATATGTACTAGATTTTTCTGTTATTGGTGTTTTTTGGCCTTTTTTCGCGTCTTTTGATGCCATATTAGAAAATAAACGAAATAAGTAACAATAACTTAACAATTGTGACCATAGATTTATGATCTATGACAGTAAAAAAAAATGTATTACTGATGTAAAAAAAATTCAAAATATGGAAATAAATTTATATTTTCATTATTTAAGTAAAATTAAAATCTATATTTTAATTTGGAAAAAGTATTCTTATAAGTAAATTTAAAATTATACTGTTGTTGTTGTTGTAATTTTTTGGCTTATTGTTAAAATTGTACATGCTGATTTTTAAAACTGACAGCACTGATGACATACAAATAAACGTCAATGTCATGAAACATATATACGTGACAGAAATATATTTTTATTTTATTTAATTGTGGTTTTATTCAGTTTATTTTTAATATAATATTCTATATTTATTTTTAAAAAAAATCTTCTTATATTTTATTAATGTTTAAATTTAAAATGTTAAAAAATGTATACTCTACTTCATGGATTTTATAAATATGTTATTCAAAAAGACGAGTATTGTGTGCTAATTCTAGGGCTTGATAATGCGGGTAAAACGGTATCTAACTTCGATTATGTTCAAACAATTTTTTTTAAAAATAATGTCCAATTATACTATTATTGGTGACTCAAATTTAACTGCTTATGTTTTCTTATCCAGACTTATTTGGAGGCTACTAAAACGAAATTTACCAAAAAGTACAAAGCAATGAACCCCAGTAGAATCACTACCACAGTAGGACTAAATATAGGAAAAATAGATGTAGATGGAGTTAGACTTAATTTTTGGGACCTTGGTGGACAGCAAGAACTGCAGTCATTATGGGATAAAGTATTTAAGAAAATTCTTAATAATTTTGTTTTGAATTTACAATTTGATAATTTATAATATGTAAATATTTCAGTACTATGCAGAGTGTCATGCTGTTATTTACATAGTGGATTCTTCAGATAGGGAAAGGGTATCAGAATCTAAAGAAACTTTTGGTAAGTTCAAAGTTCAGTTTGGTAAATATATTTTTTTTGTAGAATTATTTTTACATATTCTATAAACTTATATCTTTTATACAACTGATATTTTTTAACTGGTTTGGTTCACTCCTTACATTGCTGGCTTCTTCCAATGAAAAGGATGACAATGTTAAATCTAGTTTAATTTCACACTCAATATTTCAAATCAAAAACTCCAAAAGTGCTCTATTTCCTGAATTTATATTTTTATTAGCTACTATATTTCATGATACATACTTTTTCACAGACAGGATGATAGCTTCGGAACATTTATCCGGGGTTCCCCTTTTGGTGCTAGCAAACAAACAAGACATTCCAGACTGTATGGGAGTTCATACAGTAAAGCCAATATTTAATCAAAATGCCCATCTTATTGGTGCTAGAGACATTATGTTAATGGCTACATCTGCGTTAACAGGGTAATTAGAGTAATTATCATTATTTATATTATATTAGCTTAAATGTTTCCTTATTAATTTTGAAATTAAACTTTAACTTCTATAAATTTAATTACTTATTAATAATTATAAAATTAAATGAATATTATATTTTTTTGTATTTGTTGTAAAAAATAATTGATATTAATATATGGCCATCATAGCAGAGTGGCTGTGGGTTATCCCATCGGCAGAATGGTTATTAAAAATATTTTCATTTCTTTGCTCCAGTAAACAAAGTGTGACTTCATTAAATTCTATCATTCAATATGCATTGCATGCACCTCCAAGATTGAGCATTGGGAATGAATTGTCTTAACACTAAGTTTTATGCCTAGACATACAAAAGCTACATAACATAAAAAAATATCGCATGTTTATTATAAATTTAAATTTAACCATTTTGAATTTAAATATCAACCATTTTGAACTTTACTAGTACATTTTGAATTTCTCTTGCTCTACGATACACGCATGGCGTACTGTAGACGCGATAGGTTGTGCGTTCGATTCTAACTCAAGGAAATAAAATATTTAATATTTTTATTTTACTTGATCTGGTTATGAAATCGCCACGTGTCCAAAAATTAGCAGAAAGTGGGAAACGGGAGTGTCTTAAAACCAGGTTACCTCTGCCTACTTTGCTATGTGCGGAACACAGCGTGAAACTAAAAAAAACTTCACTAAATGTCTAGACAGGTCTAGTCTATGTAAGATGCACTTAAACAAACAGTAATGAATTTAAATATCTTTCATTTGCAAAACATGTTTAACAAGGTTTTCCATATATTGTTTAATATATTTATATTACGCTCTTTACATAATATGTTAATCGTTTTTGACTTTACTAAAATGCAAATATTTTTTTAATTTCAGTGATGGAGTCGACGAAGGCATTAGGTGGCTAGTGGATTGTATAAAGCGAAACAGTATAGAGCGGCCGGCTCGGAATCATGACGACACATTATAAACCCGGACTATTGCCACATCAACCATATATATTATAATGTTCGCAATACTAATACAATGAATAATAATTAGCTTTCCTATTAAGATAATGATGTGACGCCCCATTGTTTTGTACATACAGTATTGACGTTTGAAAATAAAACATTAAACGAATCGTGTCTATATTGCTATCCTTTTTTAGTGATAAATTGTACTTTTGATAAGAGATACGTAATTACTGGATATTTGAGGAGCACCTGCACCTGATAAAACACCTTTGATAAGACTTCAGTTTGTACTTGTAAACTTGCTGTGACATACTTGTGACATGTTTTAGTGAATTTATCGTGTTTTGTGCGATATTTAATTGTAATTATGGCCTATCCCATGTATGAAGTGGATTGGAGTGTTTTGCCGCCAGAACAAAATCGAAGGTAGGTGATAAACCGCGTTCAAGTGTGAATTTCAAAAATTATTTGTAATTTATTACCGCTGAAAAGACTTAAACTATTACAATAAAGCTTACAAATATGTCTTAGATTTTTAAATATAAATAAAAACATATAATAATGGTAATGTACATATGTATGAAGTTATATATTTGCAAAAAGATCCACGTACTCCTTTAAATACGAACGAGATGTGTTGTCAGTTTTAGATAATCAAAATACGTACTCATTAAGTTTTATTTCACTAAAACCTATATAAAAAATGTTTAATACTTTCAGAACATAAAAATATACATAAAAAAATATATTTCCATTTTGTAAATAATGATATTAAATAGTTTATTTGATTACTTTTTTTATGAAACGTCATATGTTTATGCGAGAAGGAGCAAGCTGCGAGTCATGTCATGTCGATCGGCCATGTTGAATTTCTTGCAACGCAGGAAACGTCAGCTGGTGGCTGCCGTAATTTTTCGATATAAAATCTGTGATAAAACGATTTATCCGTAATTTACAGTGAACATTTAAATTAATCTAAATTCAATCAATGCTATGAATAAATTTTGTTCCGAAGTGAAAATATGATATTATTGTTTGTAACAGTGGCATGCGATTTCACTTGCATTTTTATGGTTTGTGACAAGATAAAATGGTTATAAGCCTGACTAAATTCTTGTAATTCCTATTATTTTCTTTACGTTATTTGTTTTAAGTGTCCCCAAGTGATATATACTCGTTAAGTTTTGTTTCGTTTTGCTAAGTTACGTTACACCTGTCATTTTGAAGAACAATTGTCCTGTAGTCGTAATCTCAAAGGAAGATTTGTGTTATAAGTAAACTCTTCGAGGAACCAAAATGAACGGCTCGGAATCTGGGTAATTTGAATGTTTAATTTTAATGTTATTATAACAAACCTGTGACACTTAACTTGATATCATTAAAATTATCATTAGGTTACAATAAAATGTTCAGTAAGTAATTATTTAAGTAATAGACAGTAAGTATTTTATATAATAGCAAAAAGTAGTATTTAAAATTACAAACACACACACAAAAGTGGTGTGGAACTTGTCATAAGTTTATCAAGAAATCATTGTTACATTATTTGTAATAAAATAAGTGGATATTTCTAAAATTTTCTAAGGTTTTGGTTAATGTGGTTTGTGGTTAATGTGGTTTACCCAAGTCCAGTACCTGTACATAGATTCTGTACTAGTAATAGAGATATCAGATACAAATAGTTACTTTATTTTTAAATACAAACTCTTTTTTCCTGTTAAAGTTTTGAAAATCAAATAATATAAAAAAATATAAATATTTTTATGTGAGTAAAATATTAAAAGCAGACATTATTAGAAAATATATTCAAAAGAAAATTCTTTGAATATCATTAAATATTAGAAAAGTAAATTTTTAGTACAAGTAGTTAATTGTGGACACTTAAAAATAACAAGTTTGTATATTTAAACCAAAACACAAATCATTAAAGATAAGATAATTAAAAAATATTTGAAAATTATTTTTTTTAAAATCTCCATACAGAAAATAAAGATAATATTAAACCACCATTTTATTAAAATAGCAGTAATTATATTCAGTCAGTTTTAATTTACTTAATATGAAGCAATGTCTATTTTAGCTAGATGTATTTATAAATATATATTTGAATAACTAAATTTAACATTACATATACTGATTTAATTTATTTATAAAGTAGACAATATATATTCTGTACTATAAAACTACTTTTCACTTAATTTTTTATCTTTTTCCTTCTCAAATACAACATACCTATAGCATGTTGACAAAACATCATTGTTTGCATGTAGTATTTTGTCCATATGAGGGATGAGAAATAATTTATTGAGCCCTGAGCCACACCACAAACATCATATTAACAGTCAGATACTGTATTACAATGGTCTCAATCAATTAAATGTTAATAAAATTGTATATGTGTATTATATTATTTAATTTCTCAAAACAAAACTTATTGATTCTCATTTTTATGCATGATTGCATATATCACGTAATCTGGGACACACTGTTGAAGATGGGGATATTTTCTGCTATTATTTTCAAGATATCTTGTGTTGAATTGTGGAACTCAATGCTCCTCTTGGTCCACTATAGTAGATAAATGAAAATGATAGAAATTTACCCATTGTCCCATGTGGCAATCAAACCCACAGCAAGCATATTTAAGACCAGATGTCCCACTGTCTCACAATAACCTGAATGCTCATGTTACTTAAGATTAAGATTTACCTCCTAGTTATTATATATTTTTTGATCTCATCATTACTGAAAAATTTAATGGTGTTATACTATCTTCTCTCTCCTTACTTCACAAAATATGCCACTTATGTGATGACATAAACTTTGAAAAATTATAACTAAAGTAACCTTAATATTTAATTTGAATATAAATAGTATTGATCAGAATATACTTTTTTAAAATGTGTAAATAACAGTCATCACAAACAGATTTACATAGCATAGTTCTATTGTAACAGTCAACAAAGGCATGACATTCAATACTGCATTCATTGAGCTAAGTACAAACCAAAGTTATTTATATTCATTTTAATAGAAGGCATAATTAAGGCATGTTCATGCTCTTATTACCGCACTGAATAGGAATATGTATGAGAAGACCTGTTACTAACCTTAATTTCATTGATGCACTTTTTTTTTTAGTTTTATGCATAATGGCAAAATTGAATTGTTTTAATTTTCCCCTCTTGTAGACAAAGCGCGGTGTTGGGTGAGATATTAGTATAGACAATCAGCTTAACAGTTTTTACAACTACCTTATGAGCCAGTAGTAATTTTCTGTAGGATTGACACTACTAATAATTTTTTTTAACTTGTCATATCGAAACTGCTTGTAGTGTTTTCCTTTAATAATTAATAATTTTAGTGATTATTGCTCAACTGGCATGCTCAAAACGCCATAACTAAGAACTGAACTGAAAAATATTTTGATTTTGATGCAATGGGAAAAAATGTAAATAATTAATTTTCTAGGAATCAAATCTACAATCATCGTCTTTTCGTCTCCTAGATGTTGCCCCACCGCGCCACGACGGCTATTTTTTCATGCATCATAATATCTTAACGTATAGATATAATATAGATAAAATATATAATTTTGAGCCTACTATGATAAAGTTAAATAATGAATTCAGTAAGCAACTGTTAATTTAACATTATACGGCTCTTACTTTTAGTATATCTTCTTACTTTTAGAGAAAGTTTCTATATAATTTATTAATGGTTATTAAGATAAAGTAATTTCAAGTATGCCATTTTGAGGCCAGCCGTTGTGCAAGGGTACAAAGTGTGGCTGTAAAATCGACTGGTTGTGGGTTCAATCCCCACTAGAGGAATGAAGTTATTTATTTAAATTTATATTTTCATACTTATTAAGGAAACATAAAACTTTGGACGTAGGGAGATTGGAACACGAGCCTCTTTAGAAACCGTTCAACCACTCTAATCAACTAAGCCATAATAATTCCGAATGAACTTTTCTTAATAAATATTTTTCTTTCCTAAGTGATAACATTTTAAAAATGTAAAAATTTGGCGAAAAGTGGGGAACAGAGTATCTTTACACTAGGTTCCCTCTGCCTACTCTGCTGTGCAGGATACAGCGTGAAGCTAAATAATTATTTTTTTCTTTCTTTTTTCTTATACATATAATATAAATCGTACCAAAATCCAAACTTGTCAAATATTACAATTTAAACAATTTACAATATATATATATATATATATATATATATATATATATATATATATATAT
>DWAO01004303.1:0-12983 GCA_018230605.1 Heliconius congener
CAACACGCAATGCCTCTAAAATTCGGCAGAAAGTGGGGAACAGAGTGTCTTAACAACCTCCCTCCCTCTGCCTACCCTGCTGTGTGCGAGATATAGCGTGAAGCTAATTTAATTTATTTTATTTTATTAAATTCTTCCTACTTGAAATCGCCTGACGTCGTCCTTATCTCATGTTTAAAAATTACTTAAGAAAATTATAATATATCCTACAACAAATTACATATAATATCTTCTATCATTATTTATACCAGGATGATATCTAAAAAAATACTTATAAGTGTATATTATACCAAGAAATAGATATAAATTGCGAGGATTCAGTTTATTTATAATATAAACAGATGTAAGTACTAAACCTTGGTGATGTGCCAAGTATTACATATTGGTTAGGAATATCATATTTGTGGTTTGACCATAAAATTAATTGCAAATATAACAACACTATTATAGTCACGTAATTCTAATGAACTTTTCCGTTACTAAACATTATTCGAAATTTGTTCGCATAAAATTTGTGAATAATAATGCTGAGCAAACAGAAATTAATCTTGCGTAATACCGTTTTGATTATTCGATCAATATTTTATAACGTAACAAGGTGACGCCTTTTTATAATATCATTCTATTTTTTTTCTTATTGACAGTAGAAAAATGGAGCATGGAATGACAAGTTATATTTAATACATATTTATTAACAATTATTATGCTATTAATATTAAGTGTATAAAAGTCTTTTAAATAAAGAAAAAGTTATATTTGATAGACGTTTTAAATTATAGATAACGAGTTAGATAGTTTTCAGATAATATAAATATCCTGTTATACAAGATGACTGTATGATAAATTATAACATAAACTACAAAATCCATTCTTTCTTTACAAAAATTTTACAGTTTTACCGTCTATACTAAGCTACTAAAATTAAGCCATTAAAATTATGGTAAATATTTCTTAGACTGATTCTAGTCACGAATCTCCTGTTCCTTATAATTTAATATTTTCCTGTCTTAGGAAAATATTAAATTATAAATAAATATCAAAAACCAGTGAAATGCAAGACGGACTCGCCCACAGAGAGTTCCGTACTTATTCCAAGATTACAATCTTCATCAACGGGACGTGCTACTTACAAAAGTAGAAAAACTTAAGATTGCGTTGCGTATGCGCTCATTTGGTATAAAACGAACTATAAATATAATGCTCGTCATAGTTTTTATCTGTCATATAAATATAATTTTATATTTTAATTTTTATTATATTATTCGTAGTGGAAGTGGAAAGTCTACGGGAAATACCTAATAAGTTTCGCTTCGCAAGTTTGCGTCTCGTTAAATGAACTATAAATATAATATTATATTTATAGTATTTTTTCTATTAAATACGTATAAATTAACTTTTCGGATTTTTGTGTCTTATTTGTATTATAAGTACTCACTTCGAGCCAAATTTCATAACTTTCTATTAATTCCAGTTTGATGTCTCCACGCGATCTCTAAGTATTATAAATAAAAGGTAATGGAGGAGGATGGAAAAAAAATTCTATAAGGGTTCCGCTTTGCCATTTAAAATACGGAACCCTAAAAAACTAGACAAAATACACGATCTAATATTTAAAATTTTCCTTATAGAAACACGGGTACGAATATTCTTGTAATGCATTTTTCACTGAGTCGATGCAATCTGAAACTTACAAGGCGCATAGACGAGGCGCCATGGCAACGAGGTCGCGTCTTCTATTGCACACTTCCTATTACACCGCTAAATAAAATCAAGCTATTAAATTAAGCCGGATATACACAACAGTAAAGTAAAAAGTACTTTATCGTTTTTATTTAAAATATTAGGATAAGAAAAAGGTATCGCTTTAAAATAAATTAAACTTATTGCTAAGCTTCATAATATATCTCACATATAGCAGGATATTTCGCATAAAGCAGAGAATAGGAAACCTAGAGTTAATACATTCTGTTACCTGCCCGCCTAATTTTTGAGTGGCGGAATCAACGCCGCTCTTTTCAGGTACAATTTGTATGATGCAAATACAAAAATAAATAGAAAAAAATATGATAACATACTTGCCAAAACCATATAACCAAAGAGTACGAGGAAACACTTATATTTAGTTAAATATTTTTTAGAAGAAAAATCAAAAGACGACCGTCGTTTTCGTAGACTTTTCTGGAGTAAATCAATATCGACTGAAGCCAGAGCCTGAAGATACATTTAATTTTACGAATTTTATGATGATGTTCTCATGGTAATGTATATTTTTGAAGAGTGCGCGTTTGACGTTCGATGAGCGGGCGTAATATTGACATTCACTTGGAATATAAATCAAAATAAATATTATTTCTTCAAAGATCGAACAGAATAATATACACAACTACAACTTCTAATGTAGCTCTGAATCCGACTCCGACATATATTTTTATATAATTTCAATATTCAGTCACAGTGCGGCGGTAGGCTCCGCCATCTACCGCGCAATGTCTATATAAAATATTCATACGAACATGTTCACTTTAACCTGTCGCTTTTCTAATATAACAGATGTGTATAGAAAGAATAAGAAATACAAAATTGTGTTCCCGCGTGCCTTATATTTAGTTAACTTCATTCTACATTCAAAAGTCTAACAACAAACACAAGAAAATCTAGAATTAAAAACGCTGATAAAGACGTCACAATTACCGATTACATATTTACACGAATAAATATTAAAATAAACTAAAACTCTACTCAGCTTTACAAAATTTACGTGATATATTATGATATATGATGACAAGGAAAATAATAATGTAATATAATGTAATATACAACTCTTGTTACGTCAATCAAAACATTGTATATTGTGCGATCTATTCAATATCGAGTGATTGTTGTAGGTACTTATGGATCAATGAAGTGCGCACTGCACACGCATTGAATGATATTTCAGTAAAGAGTAATAAACACGTCAGTTACTTTTGCTGCACATGCTCGCTAATAATATTTCTAATATGTTATAAAGACTCGACAAAGAAGCGACCCGCTCGCGACTTCGCCCGCTTCAACTATATAATTATTAATTTTACTAATCTACATTACTTTCATTTTCTAATAATATCATATTAATAACAGCATCTATACCTATATTGACAAGTAAAGTTTCAACTAATCCAATTATACAATTATTTATAGCAATTTCATTAAATAACATTCTTTAAAATGGTATAACTTTTCAATTTATAAACCGATTGAAAAATAAAACAAACACTAAATACTAAGTTAGGCTCGCCAAACACCAATATCGAAAACTGCAATTAAATCAGTTTAGATTGGCGGTTCAGCCGTTTCTGATATTAGCGTGAAAAAACGCACAGACAAATAGACAAAACATAAAATTCTTTACCAATAACAATTTTCCTTATATATCATCCATGTACAAACATGTACAGACTCCAATCTGTTATTTTTATTATGAGTATAGATAATATCACAAACTGAACTTTAGCAGTGATTTTGCCAGAACGATGATATTTTTTTCATCACTTAGATATATGCTAGCCTCAAACAGAGAGTTAGAGAGAGAGCTACTGCGTTATGAATCTTTTTCTTTTTAAAACAATCCTACATATTTTTTTATTCGTTTCCTTTGTGATTAATAAAATCAACAAGTTATATGGGTAAAACAATTTGACGTTCACTAACTCGATAATAAATGAAATCCCAAACCTAATAACTGAACTCTTTTAATACCATGGTTGAAGTTTATGGATAAGAATATGGTTCATTTAAAAAAAAAACTTATCAGAAGTTTGGCATTCGTCGAAGGACCCAGGTAGCTTTTTGAATAACGAATTCCGACATTTTTTAGATCTTAAACCTAATTCTTCTATTATAGCTTCAAAGTGCTATTGCACGATGAAAAAGATTTTGAGAACCTTACTACACAACTATTTATTTTCCCATATGAATTAATTTCATGATCTAATAAAATTATCATTTTAAATACAATTTCTATTATTTTTATTACTTACATTCACAGTTAAAATTCCAGCCAATTCAATAAAACCAGCTTTCTCGGCATTGCGGGTTGAGTGTTAGAACTCCGTGATTTGCCTCGTCAATAGAGCGAGGAAATAAAAATTTAAATATAAATAAATATTGCATTTCCTCGAGTGGGGATCGAACCTTGTGCCCTTGCGCCTCAACTGGCGTATTTATGAACCGATTGAAATAAAACAAATACTTAATGTTAAGGGTTTGCCAAAATAAAATAGTGAAAACTGTATTTAAATAATTAATTAATTTAATTCAATTTTTCTCATAATATCTTTCATGTACAAACAGCGATGAGTTACAGTTTTATTTAACTTATATGTATAGATATTGTATTCAATCTTATTACATTACACATTATACATTATATAACGATCGTGTTTCACTTTTTAATTTAACGACGACAAATATCACGTCGCATAGTCTTGAACTGGTCGCTAGGCACGCGTTTGGCCGCATGTTTGTGAAAAATCGTGGCCAATGACAAGTTATTGCAAAAGTTTCTCCCTAAAGTGTTTATAAAAAGTTCAAC
Organism: Heliconius congener; assembly: GCA_018230605.1. Classification (NCBI taxonomy): domain Eukaryota; kingdom Metazoa; phylum Arthropoda; class Insecta; order Lepidoptera; family Nymphalidae; genus Heliconius; species Heliconius congener. The sequence continues at coordinate 4,574 of DWAO01004303.1, forward strand.
ACAAATATGAAAACTATTTAAAAAATAATTCATATTGGCTACAGTATATACAAAGACGTTATTTTGAACTTTTATAAACGAATATACATAAAATTATTATATATATATATATATATATATATATATATATATATATACCGTATCCGACCGTGTATATGTATATATATACCGTACCGTATACATATATACAGTCGAAGTTATGGTTATTATATTATCGTACATATTTACAGTAAAACAAAGAACCTAAATACGACCTAATGACCAAAACTAATCAAATCATTGTATTAACCACTAATAAGATATGTAAGTTTGAGTAATGAATATGCAGTCATTTATAACGTTGCATGCGTGTATGCGTTTGAAAGTATGCATCCAATGCAGTGAATGCCACCAACGGTGAATGAAACGCCATCAAAGTTCAATGAACCTAGGATATTCAGTCTCATACAATTAGTGAGAGTGTAACATAGCACATACAACACATTTAACATATTGTTCTAAATATTTACGAACCGCTGACGGTTCTCTATTGCATAATATTTATTTTACTAATAAATTTACACTAATAATATGATGTACGAGATTTAGAGGTTGTTTGAATAATTTCGCTAATCTCAAGAATTAATTTATACGAATAAAAATATTGTTGAATTGAATAATTTTTCCATTTAACAAGGAAGTTTTATTACGTCAAACTGCGATCAAAAGCACAGTTGCAATGAAAAATGCAAGTTACACAATAAAAAAAATAATTTATAAACAGGAGTGCTAAAGCGCAACTCTCAGCTCCATTTGGCCAAACGGGCGAAACTGAAGATAGAGCAAATTAGAAATAATGCTGAAAAAAAATAAACATAATACGAGTACATAAATTTTACTTTATATACGAGTATATAAATTTTACTTAATGTGAATAATACGTTAAGTAACATATTATTTAAATTATCTTGAAGTTAATACTAGTCAAGATAAAGGCATCACATTACGGCAACGAGCGACAATAGTGCCTATATTTTGATAGTCAGATTATTATCATTAATTATTTATTATACTAAAGTTAATATTGTATAGAAAATTCTGTAATATATTTTTATAAAATATTATTTGGTTTTTATTTTACAATCAGCTCAATTATTAATCCATCCTTGATATCAGCCTATACACAATTTAACAATTAGGCTGTAATTGCAACCTAGAAACTGTTGTTTCTTATTGGAAGGCGTCGTGAAGGAAAATCGTGAAAATCGTCTTAATTGAAACTAAATTACATATAAAATTTATTTTTAATACTTACAGCGTCAGTGGTGTGTCCCACAAACACTGAATGTCGGCGTTCTCAACCCATCGGGATGAAACTGCTGATGACGGTGGCGGACGGTCGATTGATCTAGACCGCTACTGATCTGCAAGAAATGTACTAGGTAAATAGGAGCAACGTCATATTTATTTTAAAACAAGGTTCCCAAATACTGTAAGCATTGGAGAGCAAGAGTGTTGAATAACTTAAATTTATCCATCCATTCAGCTTCGGATAAAAATTATCAAAAAAAATCTTTATAAATAGCTCATAGATATTTTTTCATAATGATTATTTAAACGATTAACGCTTTACCTGTCTATATATACATTTATATGTTTTTATAATGAATATAAGTAAGTTAGGTTAAGGAAATGCATAGATAAAATTTTATATTTTTTTTTTTACTTTAAAAAATGAATGTTGTTTAATTTACTGTAAAGCTTAAGTGATTTCTTGCAATTTATAATCAGTTAGAATAAGATAAAAAATATATAAAATATTTGTCCACCAGCACTTATCTATTGCATAATTATTACAACATGTATATTGTATACTATAGTGTAATAGCAACTATATCAACAGCAAAATGTGTCACATACATTATAAATAGATTTACTTTACATCAAATAAAACAAAACATTAAATTTATAAATAACCTAAGATTAATAAAATGAAACTAACATTACTTAAAATTATGTATTAAAATTAGTCATTATTACCTCAATTACCGCAAAAGTAAATTAATGTCGCATATTTACAAAGCAAATGTGGTACCGATGGAATGTGCCTGTCAATATCTAAGTATTGAATATTTATTGGTGTTGTTTTAAGATACTTTTTGCTAAAAGTAGTTCAATGTATGGGCGATCGTCGGGCCAAGTTATATTAGTATATCCTAATACTACTTAATTCTATTCATTTTATTGCTTAGAAAACAACTAGCTACATCAGACTATTAGCTCCATTTGAACAAACGAGCGAATCCACAGATAAAATTAGTTAAAGTGTCGAGACTATTTAACTATTATAGAAAATATACTTGTTAAGGACATCTTGGCTCAGTAAATATGTCATGAAAAACGTAATCACAATATCATTTAACCTTAGAATAATTAGCCGCAAATGGGCCGCTAGTTATATATAAATAACTTATAATTTATAATCTAGAGCTTGCTATTGTACTAAACTTAAGCTGAAAATATATTTAACTGTGTTATTAAAAATAATTACATATATTAAGTATATAATTGTGTATATACTTAATTTACATACTTATATTGCACTATGATGAAACATATAACATATTATTATTTCCTAGAAAATAGTTAAAAAACAAAGTCTGGTAACTTCTTCTTTTGTATTTATTTATCTAATGCGTACGTTGTTTATATCAATAAAAGACTAATTGCGGGAAGTAACACAGACAAATTGAGATAGATTACATAATTCACTAAAACAAATGTTTTCCATATGAGAGCTACCAAAAAAGTTTAGGTACATAAATTATAGATATAAGATACAAGTAGACCCGTTGATGCGTAACGTACTCGAATCCCTATCCATTGATAGGTAAAATGATACAATTATCATTTTATTCAAAACTGTACTTATATGAACAAATATGGTATTTTTTCTTTTTGGTGTACCATATTTTCGTAAGGAGTACAAAACTTCTTTAACGCGCACTAATATAATTATACAAAATCTAAATGATCAGCTGTACGAAATAAGAATTGTAAATATTTTATTAACTTACATACATAACAACCAACTGTTAAGAGTTAAGACCCACCGCCCCCCACGCGTCGATTCAATAATAAGTATATTCTTTTAGCTAGGAACTCGTTATAATAATTAGAAAAAATATATATTATTTTGATAAGAAAAGGGTTAAAATGTTACGAACAATGGATGTTATTATATACATAATTTTATCATAACATAACTATAACTAAAACTAGCTATAAAAATATGTTATTTCCTTACTGGTTTACAAAAAGAAAATAATATCTAATGTTCTCTTATGTTTATTTAAATATCACTCAAAGGATAAAAAACTCCAAGGATATGATTTATTTTTTAAGTTCAATTTATATAAATTTATTTCTATAGTAGTGATCCCCACGCGGCGTCGTTCGCTTAAACTTATTGTTATATTATATTTAAATTATACAGAATATTAATACAAATTGCCTATGTGTTATTCTCATGTGCATCCGTTTTGTAGTTTTTGCGTAAAAGTGGAACAAACATCCATCCTCACAAACTTTCACATTTATAATATAAGCAGGAAATATAAGATTATAACTGACAAATAAGGTATGAACTGTCTATTTCATACATTATTCATTCGCAATTGATAAACTATCTATGTTGGCGAAGTGAATCATTAGTACCTCGAATTTATCAGCAAATAGGTACTTACTCATTACTAGCTCATTATTATTATTTTGACCATTATATTTAACTGTTTTTTTACGAAATTCATAAAACATTCATAATAGATAGTTTCAATAGTTGCACAGACAGAAAGAACACTAACAAATATTTTTTCAACTATTTATATTATTTATAACACCGCTTGTTCGTGTCGGAGGTTTAAAAAAACAAAGTATTTGTATTCATGCAGAGATTAAATAAAAATATTATCAAAAAAAATAACTTCTTATTTCTACATTTTACTTATTAATGAAACACAAAAATAAAAGTTGTCGAAGAATTGCTTTGTTTTATTCGAGCACTTTGACAATGCGCTTTTAAAACTTTTTTTTGTTTTTTTTTTATTTAAAGTGAAGATTTTTAACGAATGAGAATTTTAACGTTCCAACTATAACAATAAAATAATAAAGATATGAAAGAATTTTATAGTTCATTGTTTTCTATAATAAGAACAAATTAACTGTATTGCAGTGACTAAGTATAATGTCTTAAAATTTCTGAATATCGAAAAAAAATTATATATTATAATTTATAAATTATTTTTTATATAATGACCGTATTTATAAAATAAGACCAACAGATTTCATATTAAATGTATTTTATTCATCCATTAGCTGATAAACAAACAACTAAAATATTTAATCCATATTGAATAATTATATATTTGTTAAAATTGTCTGAAATAAATATAGTTAATTGTATACTTAATGACGAAAAGCAAGGAGGAGGAGGTCTTAATATGGACTCTTTATAATGGCTTTATAATGACTAAAACCAAAATTTCACAGATTATACAAGAACATCTTTCATAAATACTAAATAAAAAGTATTATGAACAAAAAATAGTTTTCGTTTATACTTATGACATATGAGAGAACAGAACGTAAAAGGTATGGTCATTCTATAAGATCTCTTGTGCGCCTTTTACAATTGTCAGCTACCTTACAGAACCTAGAGGTTTGACAGGACTCCTGGTTTATACCAGACTTACGTTAGTTTTATTGACTTTCAATTTCAAAAAATCAATGGGCTTTCCTTTTGTGTACTTTACTGTGAAAAATAGAGCCTGCTGGATGGCAAGAAGAAGGCCAAATGGTGCATCATTGGTCCGCGACCACACCGCAACCAGTGGTCCGCGGACCATCAGTGGTCCGCAGAAGAATAAATATGGTCCGCGAACGATTTTAATTTTATGACTGGGGATGGGGAGGGGAAGCTTCTGTTTGATTATCACAGTTAATTTTTGTTATACCTACATGCATAGTGGTCCCTGCTACCAAGAATGGTATAAAAGTGGTCCTTGATCAAGAAAAGGTTGGGAGCCCCTGCTCTAGATGAAGGAAACCTGTTGTGTTACTTGCCCTCGCACGAGCACTTTATCATTTTGGGATAAAGGCATTTTGTAAATTCCTATTAAGGTATTCTAAATACACCTCTGTGTATTACAGAATATAATAATATTATTTCGCTCGTGGTGAAACTAATTTACTCTTCTAAAAATTTCTTTACAAATTTTACTAATTCTACTCATTGACACCCACAGGTATTTTACACACCTAATAAAAGAGCTCTTTTATTAGTGTTGTAAAAAATTATATTTTGTGGCTGTAGCGAGATTTTACTGGATTTATATTATCTTGTAATTTGTTTCCGTCCGCCGCCCTGAAGTTAGGTTTTCTAAACTTATGGGCATCGTTCACTTTGTAAGAATATAATCAGATGTAAGAAAAATCGAAAAATTAAATCTGCGCAGCTATTTACAGCTAACTTCAGGGAGATTACAACTTTTTGACCATACTGTAAAATATCAAATAAAGTTTCTAATTTCTTTATTCCATCCTACCGGATAAATAAATTACTATATTTTCTATATACGTAGGTATATAAATACTATAATAGTATGTAATTAAATAGATTTACATAAACGCAAATTGTTTGCGTGGACTATGCTTTACTAAGTTTTCCTTAATTATATATGATATTTTCCATAGTTTTATGACACCATAAATCTTATCTTACGCATGGTTACAGCGCAGATAAAGCGATAATAATGATAGCTCAAAATCTGTTCATGTTGTGGTACGCTACGCGACATGTTACATTATTTTTAGAACTATTTTATATATACACGTGAATGACACGTAATGAGTGAAGCCAACATCATCAGTACAATTTGAAAAAAATCCAATATTTCAAGGCGGGCAACAAAAGATAATAATTTCCTGAATTGTAAAAATCATGGTTAAGTATATATAAGTTTGGAAGTGATCATTATTTAAGTGAATGAACAGACGTACACTGTATATGATGTACAGACGTACACTGTATATGATGTATATACTCTAAATTAAATATTATTTATAATTGGAAATATAAAAATGCAATAAAAGAATTAATCAAAGTGACTTAGCAACGATTGCCTCGCAACTGTTTTAATAATGCCTACCACGTGTTCTTTTATAGTACGTGGGGACACTATTCGGGACATCGGTTCATAAACCGATTGAGGTCAAGTGCCTCACGTCTAGACATTTCCAAGAGAAAAATCTGTCAAATGTTGATACTCTTTGACATAGAATTCCATATCAAGAAGGAAAAACCTACACATATTATTTGAAACATAATTTGAAAGTGAAATTATAATATGTAGTTCATATACTGACTCTAAAAAGTCATTGCTGGTTGTAGAGACAATTTTTAATTAACTGGTTAAATTAACAAAGTTGTAGAGAAAGGGAGTAAGGAAAGACAAATTACATTACCGAGAAGCATTCATTATATCAATATACAATATTATCTACACAAATCAACCTTATTTCCATGAAAAACTCTTGTGTTGAAAGTTGTGCAACTACAATAAGCAAGTAAATGAAAAAAACATACTTACTTGTGCATCGATTACCCACTCGTTGTTCAAAACTCTTTTAATATGGATCACACGGAAGGGACTACATTTGAAAAGGCACTATTAAGGGCTTTCGTTCGAACTACAATGAGCCCTGCAGAGACACGACCGCACTTGGTTACATCGAAGTAACGATAACTCTACTGTCGTCACTCGGTAGTCGCGGGCGCACGCCACTATTCTCTACTAGGAGTCACAAGCGAAGCGACAATCATTAGTCAATTTTCAACAAAAAAAGGTTGACTATGACTAAAAAATTTAAACTGAATATTTTTTCTTATTGTAATTTTTTTCTATTAAATTTAAAAAAGAGTTTTCACTTATACACATATTAGTATAGGTAGTAAATCGACAAAAAAAAAAGTTATGTTATACAGATATAAAATATTACCTTAAATATTACAAAATATACTTTTAATAAAATATATTTTATTAATTAATAATGTAACTTATAGTACTTACAATACAAATTCAATAAACATTAATGCATTCCAATCCAAGTAATTTTTTTTAGATTGTAAATTGTGCTTTAATTTTTAGACGCCATCTGTTGAGCAATATCGATAATGTTCTATGTCTCATTTTTATTTTGTTTGTCATTAATGTCAAAGATGGCGATATTGGCTTAATAATTTTCAAATGTTTTGCAAATATTTAAAATTAATATCTTTTAATGTGTTATTTTATCACCAAGGAGTTTATTTACTTAATAGTTAATATATCTAGTGAAGATATTTTTCAATATGTTATTAGTTATTTTTATTATCATAATTTATGGAGGTAGTCATAAAAATAAAGCATTAAAATCTTTTACCTGGAAACTATTTTAAGTTGTTACGAATCGTCTCTTAAGTAAAAATTGTTAATTCGTAATAAGCATGGATATTACAACTATTTGTAACAATTCATTTTATGAAGGAAATAAAGTAGAAAGACGATTGCCAAAAATGTCCTACGTGGTATGTATCTATTGTTATAGAATTTGTATTATTAATTTTGTATTCTTATAAGCGCTATTTAGTCAACTGCTTTGAGAGTCGTTAACAATAAATAGAATTATATAATTTTCTAAAATACGATTTAGCTCTTCACAACCACGACTAATAATTTATCGTACCTACTTGTTTTACTTTAAACTTAATTTCTGTTGATCAAGATTATTTGATATCCAGCTTAGGTTTTATTTGAAAATACACATTGAAGAAGTAAAATAAGATACCAGTTATTACGTAAATTGTAGATGTAAAAATTTATAAGAAAATTAGAATTTTTATAGCAATAATCTTTACACATAGATCCTACCGGGCTACAGAATACACGTTGTCTTTATATTCTCCATTAAATCTTAGGAATTAATAATAATAATTCGATTAATGTAGAATAAGATGCTTATAGTTATTAAACATATTTTTTATATTATCCTTTATATAATATTACAGAATTCTCTATCAAAACTAGCTGTATTACGAGAAAAGAGGGATCATAATTGGGGTAAGTAAAATTTGAGTTTTACTAAGATACGCGATTCAGGCAAGGAAAAAAAATTGTTGGCCAAATATAATTATACTACATATCGCAGTAGGTTTTTACTTCTCCCTGATTTTTGCTTTATGCTTTTCGTTCTCAAATAAAGTGCTATAAGGTATTTGAAAAGAAATAGAATCCACTTATATATACATATATATGTAGTATATCGTAGTATTTCCAGGCGAGTCGTGGCGCAGCGGCACGAAGTGTGACTGTAAAACCAACTGGTTGTGGGTTCG
>DWAO01004304.1:0-12983 GCA_018230605.1 Heliconius congener
CAAATAATTCTGTGGTTTAAGCGGGCGAAGCCGCGAGCGGGTCGCTAGTTTTAAATAAAAAAAGAAATTATATTATGGTGTACTTAATTAAATGTTTATCAATTTTTTTTTTGCTGAAAATATTTATTACTGAAGCTGACACTACACTACTGAAGTTTGTCTTGCTTTTGTTGTTGATTTTAAAACTTTTAATTACATCGTAGTATTTTATAATAAAATCAATAACGCATCTTTATTTTTAGGTGTTAAAACTTCCTTTGTAAAGATCGCTTCACCTACTGCGTTTATTTCAAAGAAGTGTGATATGGTCCCCATTGAATGGGTAACAAGGCGTTTAGCAACAGGATCCTTTTTAAAACGTAACCCTGGAGTACCTGAGGGATACCGTTTCACTCCACCAAAGCAAGAGACCTTCTTCAAAGATGATGCTAACCACGACCCACAATGGTCAGAGGAACAAATCGTCTCTGCTAACTTCAACTTTAACGGTCTTCTTATTGGTAAGTTAGTTAGTTATCGATTACATCGATAATTATTATTTAGTATTTATTATTAAATGAGTATCGAATCTTAATGATGTGCTCAATCCTGTATAATAACAAAATAGTTTAATTTTTTTTCTCAACAATTGCAAGCTTTATCAGTTTGCAACTGACTCTTTTCCTTTATGTGAACTTTTTTGATACAATTTGAACATGACATTTCAAACATTTTACAATGTTTTAAATAAAGAATGAAAAAAAAAACAAAGTTATCTTAAATCTTTATATCTATCTTCTTAAATTTTTCACATTATTTTCAGGTCAAGATGAAGTAGACTATATGCGTAAAGTTACAATATTGGTCTTTGAAATTTTGGAGAAAGCTTGGGCCCTTCGTGATTGTGCTCTTATCGATATGAAGATCGAGTTCGGTGTTGACTCTGACGGTAATAATACTCAATAAATTTTTATCTCTGTTTTTTAGCTAAAGCTAATTGTTTGTTAAATTTGTGTGTGTACCCTATGTAGCAGGGCTCCCATATTATTTCCAAAGGCCGTTCACCAATTTTCGCTCAATTTTCGAGGTATCACGTCTTATGTGGCAGAACTCTATGCCGCACTTTTATTACCAGAGTGAAAGAATTGAATACAAGATGCGCCGCTTTTACAGTTACAAGCCGTGCCACGTCATCCCGACGGCCTCAATCCTTGTCTAATTATTTCAACTCATCTCATCAACTTTCAATTTTAACTCTGTCTTGTTTTCTAGGCAACATTCTTTTGGCTGACGTCATTGACTCAGATTCCTGGAGATTATGGCCATCCGGTGACAAGAGACTGATGGTAGACAAACAGGTATTCTATATTTAAAAATATCAAAAATCATATGTCGCGTTTCGTTTTTCAAATTATCTAAAATTTATACTTCTCTTTCAGGTATACAGAAACCTCGCAAACGTAACAGCAGCCGACCTTGATACCGTAAAACGTAACTTTGCTTGGGTTAAAGATCAACTAGACCATCTCAAGCCTAACATTCATCACAAAGTTGTCGTCTTCATGGGCTCCCCTGCTGACCAAGAACACTGCCAGAAAATTGCTAAAGGTATATATGATTATTTTTATGTTTATATATTGATTAAAAAGAAGGTTAAATGAATATTTTAAATTGTTTAAAATATTTATTGATTTACATAGTTCATTATGAGATTGGCACATTGACACTTGTGACAGTTAATAAAAAAAATCCTGGTCAATATGAAACATTTAAGCGCAGAATTTTTTTGTTGTAAATCTATTTGTTTATAACTTTGAAATATTTTAAATTAAATATTGCAAATATTGGTAGAAAATGATTTGTACATATTTGTTTTTCAAAAAATATTTTAAAAATAAATTAATGTTTTCAGCTGCACGTGAACTTGGCTTGGACGTAGATCTACGTGTTACCTCAGCTCACAAGGCCACAGAAGAAACTCTTCACATTATGCAGCAATATGAGGATACCCATGGTGCCTTAGTTTTTATTGCAGTTGCTGGAAGATCTAATGGCTTGGGACCTGTTTTGTCTGGCAACACTTCGTACCCAGTTATAAATTGCCCACCACCTTCCGATAAACTTGTACAGGTAATTATTAATTACTTTTAATGTGCTAAATAAATTCTTTGTCAATATTTTAGTATTATCTTCTACAAATTCTTTTAATATACACAGGAACTTTACAAACTTAAAAAAAAATGCAAAAAGGAACTTCTTCCGATGATGGGATAAGAGTATTTTTTTCAATGCCTTTTGTAGATGGATGGATTGGGAGTAAAACTTGCTTATGATACACATCGTCTCGAGCAATGTTTCCTACGTTCGTCCGTCTTTATCCAACAGATAAGCGATAATACCTTAAGATGTTGATCAAGGCTTTAGAACATTATATTTCATTATAATTCAGCACAAATTATAACAAATCTTTATTTTTTACAGGATATCTGGTCATCTCTATCTGTACCATCTGGCTTGGGTTGCGCCACTGTCATTTACCCCGACAGTGCAGCCCTCATGGCAGCTCAAATTATAGGATTACAAGACTATCTTATATGGGCCCGCCTTAGAGTAAAGCAATTGGAAATGGCCGCCGCTCTTAGAGTAGCTGATAAGAAACTTAGAAACCTTAAAGTTTAAATGTGTTTGTTTCATTAAATGGTGATCTTATTGTTAACTGTCTATGTGTGCAGTATTTGATAAAATCATAAAAATAGATATTATATATTTTAAATTTTACTTTGGAAATATCACATTCCATCAAACGTTTTAATAAAATCTGTTTTTTTACCATTTATTGTTTTACTTTAGTAAGATTAAATAACTATATGCTATTTACATTTAATTTTTTGCAATTTACTAAGTACATTTTAACCTTAAATTTAAAAAAAATCTGAAATGTATCAACACTATTTATTACTGTTTATTAATAAGGGTTCACTATACTATTTAGAAGACGAAGTAGTAAAAAATTCGTTATATATTTTATATTGATTAGAGTTTTAAAACTATGCTCTTATGATAAGAGCTGATTAAAATATTAGCTGCCTGGCGTACTGTAATTAATCATAATTGTTCAAGCTGTATATGACAGCGATTTGCTGGCAACACTTTGCTTATTACTAAAATGTCACTGTCATCTATCTTTCAAAGAAGTCGTATCGCTGTGAATTGCGGTATATATAGTGTAAGAATATCTAAAAGTTTTATTTATACACACAAAATGAGTGAGAAACCAGTAGAACATGTAAATACAAATGGCTTTGAAACTAAAACACCGTTCCTAATTGGAGTTGCTGGCGGTACCGCCAGTGGCAAGGTCAGTAGAGATATCAGACTATTATTGATTTTTGTATTGATTTTCTTTCTATAAAAATGTTACGCAACTCAGCATTGCGGGACATAAATACGTATATACTTTACTTGTACGTTTATTTTAAGATTCACATTTTAAAAGAAATATTTGTCATTTTACAGTAATGTGCTCTAACCTCGATTAACATGCGCATACCAAATAAATCCATAGTTCGAAGAAAGGGTTCAAATCATTTTGCTATACTCTATTTGTGTCAAACTAAAACTGAGAATGAAGTCAACTAATTTTTAATTACATATATAATTATGATTTTAGAAAATAACTGATAATGTAAACAACATTACACTTACCCTAGATAAATATATATTATGATTGTTTGAAGTTAAAGTTATTATTTTTCCTCTGGTTCTTTTAATTTTAGCAATAATGATATTCATAATAAATTTATAACTTATTATGAATATAATTATTGTTAAAAGTAAAAGAACCAGAGGAATAATAAAATAATATGAATACTTTATTTTTGGTAATAATAACTTTATTTATTATTTCATTAGCATACAATAACTATATGTAATAATAAAATGGCAACAGATATTTACAACAGATTTATTATTAAAATATGTTTTGTACAATGCAATTTTTATATAATTTTAGTAGTTTTTAATTTGAAAATATAAAAATAAAATCATTATTGTTGAATGGTTTTCTTTTAAGTAATGAAAAAAGTATATAAAAACACTTTTATACAAAAGCATAAAAATTCTATGGCTTATTGGTCAGAGCGCCTGGTCGGTTTCCAGAAGGCGGGGATTACGAGTCTCGCTATGTTAAAAAAGTTATGTTTTCTAAATAAGCATATACTGTATTTATTTATTTTATTTTTGCGTTTACCTAGTGCTAAGGTACTCAAGTTTCTGCTCAATTTTTGAGACATTGTGTGTTGTCTGACAGAATGCTATATTGCACTTTGGCTTTGTTACCAGAACAACAATATGGAAATAATTCATTCCACAAGTTGAACCAACAACTACTGCATTTATATGCAGATGCAGTGCTGCTGTGCCGTAGTAGCTATTTACTTAGCATTTGTAAATAATTAATTACCATAACATTTCGTTTATCTTATCTACATAGTTCATACTGGTATCTACTTAGCTATTTATGTTTTATATACTTTGATATATGTTGGTTCATTCTAATAAATAAATGAGGCTAATTAATTATCACAATTAAAGTTATAACATAATGTTAGTTTGAAACAAAAAATACCAATCTAAGTGGGACTGTGGTCTGTAGATGTGATTATTATGAATTCGATTTGCACTCAGAGTTGTGAGTCAGCTTCGTACCTCAACTCAAAAAAGCTTTGATTTAGAAGATAGACTAGGTTCTCTTTGCCTATTTTGCTACTTGCATATAAATAGAGCCTGATATAGAAATATGTTAGTTCTACTTCTTTAAGTAAAAGAAAACAGTGAGGAAATTAAGTTTATGTAACTAGGATGTGAATTATGGTCTAACTGTCTTGCTAGATACAAATTCAAATCCTGCAAAAGGTGTTTTAAATGTTTATACATATCTCGATATTGTGTTTATTTTTGTCATTATGTTAAAAAAAACATTAAATCAGTCAACAGTATGCCAAAGAATTATGGAGAAGCTAGGTCAGCAACACAAAGAGCAGACTGAAAGGCGAGTAGTGTGCATCAGTCAAGATTCCTTCTATCGCACTTTGAAGCCATCAGAACGACTCAGAGCTGAACGAGGACAGTTTAATTTTGACCATCCTGATGCTTTTGATGATAAAAAACTACTTGCTATTCTAAAAGATATACTGGCTGGCAAGAAAGTTGAGGTTCCAGAATATGATTACATTACAAACTCCATTAGGTAAGGTATATTTTTTACTAGCTTTTAATTCATAATTTTCCTTTTAAGGGTTTCGTACCTTTTTAGGAAAAAAGGAACTCTTGTAAGATCACTTGTAAAAAATATGGCCATTGATATAGCAAAAAATATGTATATTGATACTATAAAAGAAGTCAAGATAAATAGGTTACTTTCGGTTGATCTAGAGTTATAAAGTTTGGCAGCTTTTTTTGGTAGTACTAGTTTAGGAAAAAATCTGAAAACTACACATTTGTGGTTTCATCCTAAATATAATAGCTTGAGGCTAAGGGAGGCAAAATTTTATTAAAGCCGCTAGTTTGAGTAAGATCTCTAGCTAAGCTAGAGCTCTTTCATCTGATATCTTACTGCTAAGGTGGAGTTTTTGACCAAAAAGCTTGAGACCTCCAATTTCTATACGGAGCCCACGGTGGGTGAGCCCGACTCGAGCTTGTCCAGTTTTTTATTTTTTATGTTGAATCGAGAACAAAGTCGGAAAGATGAGGTCTTAATTTCTGAGCACTAAGCTTACTTTGAGAAATATCCTTAGCAGTCTTGCCTCTTTCATTAAAGAATGAGAATTTATACTGTGCCATGTAAAATGTAAATCTATAATACTTATGGTGTCAATACTATAACTTTTTAAAAATTTTTTTTTTCATTATAAAAAATGAAGTTTAATATATTTTAGAAATGTGACTGCATAAAATTAATGTTCAGTTTTAACCAACTCTTTTCAAGATTTTCTCAAACTGCAAAATAGATCACAGTATTTTCCATCCAATCCCAAGTGGATTCCATCCCACAACCATCGCAGAGTACATTCGGACACTGATCCATTTCGCCATATAGTTCTTTTAACTTCAGGCTATATTCTGCACATATTTGATGATTGATATACATCCATTCCTATTTAGATGCATCAGTTTCCCTACTTTCCGCCGAATTTTAGAGGTGAAATTCAAGAGAGTTAGATTGCGTGTTGAGGAGCGGAACTCAAATAAAATATTCCATATATACTCTCATTCTCAATGTTGATGTTTGTCCTTAACAGCCATCGCTCTCACACCATCTATCCTGCTGATGTTGTGCTCATTGAAGGCATCCTCGTGTTCTACTTCCCAGAGGTCAGGGAACTGTTCCACATGAAACTGTTTGTTGATACTGACTCAGATACCAGGCTTGCTAGACGAGGTATGTGAAAAAAGATGTTTTTAAAATTATTAAGCTATGTCCTTTCACTGTGTAGGAACAATCAGCTTCAGGCTCTATCCCATGCACAGCAGGGCAGCAGCAGCAGCTGAATTCTGGTGGCATTACGTGCTGACTGAATTTTACGCCGCGCTTTGCCTCGACACCAGAGCGAAGAAATGAAAATATACATTTTAATTAATATTTTTTCCTCAAGTGGGGATCGAACACAACTACTATACTTAGTTCCTAAGATAAGAGTGTTCAAACAGACTTTTCATTTTCAAAATATATCCTATATAAATCTTTACTAATCTATATTAGTATAGATTCATAGAAGTATAGATAGATAACATTTGCAATTTCAGTACCACGTGATATAATGGAGCGTGGGCGTGACTTGGAGCAGGTCCTCAATCAATACATGAACTTCGTAAAACCTGCTTTTGAGGAATTTTGTTTGCCAGTGAGTCTTTAACATAAATTATTTATTTAACTTAATATAAGAACTTTAAGGATTTGTTTGTTTATCGATAATTTGATCATACTGAAATTCTTATGAATCTACATTTTATTACAATTATTTAAACAAAAATCAGAAATTGAAAGTTCAAGAATTAATTACATTTTTTATTTATGTGAAAAATAAATATCAATACTTTTATTTTCAGACAAAGAAGTTTGCTGACGTCATCATACCTCGCGGAGCAGACAATTTTGGTAAGTCCTTTTTAATATTTTTATATGTATTATGTCTCCTGTACTTTTAATTTATAATAATTGTGTAAGAAAGAATCTTAATTTCGTTAACGGAGTGCCTCAGCTCTAGGTTTCTTATACATGACCTGCTATATTTGGGATTTAAAAAAAAACCATTTTAGTAGAGGTATTCTACCCTACCCTACAATACGGACAGTTTGTCTTTTGTCACTCAGTAAACGTCACGGCAAATAATGGCATCAGCAAAAAATTTATAATAAATCACCTTCGAAAAGGATAGGAGTTTACCTGAAATCGACATTAAACTATTTTGATTTGTTGTTAGAACTGTTATGTCATTTCGTACAGAATTTAATGGGATTAAAAATATGTGCAAGTTTGGTCCGAAAAGAAAAAAATATATTAAACATTATATACAATTATAATAGACATAGACAGAAAGATATTTTGCTCTTATACACTTAAAAAAATGGTATTATTTTTTTATATATTTTTGCTGATGCTATTGTTATGTCATTGTGATTACCTATTTGCACATGTTTGTAAGTTTATTTTTACATTAGATTGCCTATAATATTAATATATAATTTTTGATTTTATTTTTTATTTAATAAACAATTATTTTTAATATTATTACATTATATTGTATTACAAAACTAATAATACGAATTTAAATTATTAATTTTCACAATAAAACATTACCGACGTACATTTACGTACATATTATCCAGATTTAGGCTAGGATAAATATACTCGTATTGTCCAAAAGACGTTTCAGAAATAACTATTTTAACGTTTATTAAAATAATAGCAAAAATTTTCAAAAATTATATCGTCAGTCAAGATATTTCGTTATTTTATTTACTATAAATGATTTATTTGTGACTAAACATCCACACGTGACTTGGTCCGCTTAAACTCATTGTCATATTATAACCAAAGTATACAACATTTTTACCTAAATTGTAATTCTAATGTATCAGATCAGATCAGATCAATATTTTTAAAGTTTAATCTCAATCCATTTAATAGTTTTAGCTTGAAACTGGAACAAACAGCAATCCCTGCAAACTTTTACATTTATATTAGCACGATTAACAGTATATACAGTAATTACAACTTGTTCAAACACAAGATAATTTTAATTTTTTTTTTTGCAATACTAGTCCTTATATTTTACAATATCTGCTCTGCTCTAAATCTGTAACATATAAACATAATTTTATCAAATTATGAACTATTACAAAAAATACACCATTTTCAAAGATTTAGGTAGATATATTTTATATAACTTGTATAAACGAAGAAGTTTCTAGAATATTAAGAATTGTATACTACACGAAGTTTTATCAAGGTAAGTGTATACAAAGGTGATAGCCACTGCAATAAGCGTGTCCCACAGTTCTAATTCTTCTTGCAGCGGCTATACCTTGAGTAGCTGCTCAAATACTGACTTTATTTATATCATGAATAAAGTCCATTTTCCCTTGTTGCAGTGGCTATAGATCTTATCGTGCACCATATATGGGACATAATGTATAAGAAGCGGGAGATTCATTGTAACGGACATTTGGAAGTGGAGGAGACTAACGGGAGGCGAATGTCGGGAAGCTCCGAAGACACGCTCAGTCGATAGCTTTCAAAAGAATGGGGGTTGAAAAGTGACCTAATATTAAGAAAAAGGTGACATTAGTTATTGATGTAATTGTTTGATGTAAGTTTTTCTTTTTTTTTTTTGTCAAAATTGGGTATATATATTGAATTGGTGGTGATGAGAGTGTTATAAAATAGTATTTTTTGATTCAATTCGTCAGTACATTATGTTATGTAGAACCATTTTAAAGAAAGAGGAACTAAATAAAACAAACAAAAATGTGGGCTTAGGCTTATTACTACTATCAATTATTATACAAGTAGATTGTATTAGACAATGTTCCCGATATCCTCCTGAGTTTAGTTTATCATAAGACAATGATAAAGTTAAGGAAAAAAATCTATTCTAGTTGATATTACTTTAACTACTTATATAACTTTAAAGTTACAAATAGTTCTGCTAAATACTCTACAGCACTATATAAATAATTCAGAGTTGTCTTTTTTTACCAATCGGCTTAGATTTGCCAAAAATGTAAGATAATGGAGAAAAAAATATATGGTCACTCTCATTGCTAATATATAATATCATAAAAATAGAATTAGTGCGTAAACATACTATAAAATTATTTAATTTCTTAAAATATGTAAAATTAGGTCACTTTACTACAAGAAATATTCAAACATAACTGGCTTTTCAGATGAAGTTACGAATATATGAGGATTAATTTTAATTAAGCGTATCTTTGATTTACTTGCCTCTATTTTCATTAGTACACAAAAAAATATATAATTAACGTATATTTTATACAGGGTGGAAGCGTCAGCGCTCTTTTTACGGGAACAGTGTATAGGGTTAAATATTTTAAACCCATACCTAAAGAAATTAATCAAGATACCTCAACAGTTTAGACGAAGGATTTTTTTTCATTTCATGATGCTTATTCATATACCTGTATTTCGCAGTTACGCATCGATACCAGTAACGTAAACATATACTACTACATTATTACTACTAAAGGTTAAACAACTTTGAAATGTGTTAGGCTTTATAGAGTAGTTAAAACTGTGGTTTCATTTAAAATGATGCTGACAAAAACACTCTGTATAAAACAAAAAAAAAGAAACGAATACTTTTTTCTTTCGACATATGCACGTGTTGCGTATTATAATATAATTGAGCATAATATTATAGCATATTGAGCATAATATACATATATTTATTAGTACTTATAAGATATAAAATTGTATATATAAGCATTTTTTTAATATGTATATTAGTACAGTTTAGCTTAGTATTAACGGATATCTGACGAAGTTACTAATGCTTAAAAAACAATTTAGTTATATAACCAAATATTTCTTGATTTTCAACTGAAAAGTCAGTTATAAAATTTGCCCCAAAACTTTAAGGTCTAAATTCCTTATGTCTAACGTAATCTCTCTTTTCCAAACATTATAATAATAAATGGAGAACATGTATGTAACAAAAAACTACTTTAAGGCTAGTGTTGCCATATAATTTTATTAATAACGTATATATTTAATATGCCTGTAAAAATATAAAATAATAAAAAAAATGGATGATATGTTAACTATAGAATTCTATTTTTTTTTTATGTATTTAAAGTGTTATTCTACATAGTATGCTTTAATTCGTCTGGCAACACTTATTTTCATACTATATATATTAAACGTTTTTACTTAATATACTCTTGAATTTAGATATATTTGTCAGGGGCTATATATAAATTACGTCACACGTTAAATGAGTTGACAAAGTGTGACATTGTATGAAAAAACCGTGAGTGCTAAATTTATTTCAAAATATAATGTACAAACGGATTTGGTGTTTTAGTTTATAATTTATAGCTGTAAAATTGCAAAATATGTTTAAAAATCATAGAATTTGGGTGACGTAATTTATAGGTGGCCTCTAATTATATTTGGCAAATGCTTACTTTTTTATTAAGACTTAACGACTGTTTATACACCATTTGGTACACATGTGCGCAGTAATTAGTATTAGCGCAAATCTTTAAAAGGAATATAATTTTTTGCACAAATTTTACAAAGGAAATATGTAATTACTCAAAACTTTAAGTTCCTTAAGCAATTTTAGAGACAAAAAGGTATAAATATTGCCTGGCCTTAGCAAAGAAAACAATTTAATATTTTTTTTACTGCACATGTGTACTAAATTACAAAATATTTCCTTTAGATTTATAATTCTTAATTATTATGTAATTTTTAATTGCTAAGTAAATGTTGTAGGTATTAAGATTAAACTAAACCTAATTAAAAGAAGTAAAAAAATGCTCTAATAAAAAAACACTATAATTGTTTTAAACTTTATTATGAAATGTTCAAAATTATATTTGTTTATTTGTGGTTTTTTCTTTTTATCTACGATGACTTGACTTTGAGGTTAACATATACCATTATATTATATAAGGCTGATACAAAGCGTAGCATTAGGTATAGATGGTCAGGTTATTAGGAAAAAAAACTTCACAATAACGAATTTATATTAAAAGGAAATTTCCGTTTGGTTGAAAGTTTTTAAAATAGCAGGCAGACACAAAATGAGCATATTTCTTATCAATAAATCAAATATATTAAAATAAAAAGTCTTCATGATATCATCTATAGTAATGTTTCCTTGTCTATGATATAATATATGTTTTTTTTTAAATTCAAAACTATAAAACGATAGTTGATTGGCAAATAAATATATGTAAAGTGGTTGAGTAAATGAAATAATGATAGATTAATTATGTGACTTTGTAACATTATATCTTAGTTTGTACATTATACATAATAAGGTCTGCAAAAAGCTAGACTTTCCATTACTTACCTTTACAATTAAATATTGTACACAATTATACAAATAAAGTTATAAACTAAAGTTATTCTGAGCTAGTATACAAAAAATGTATTAAAGCGATACCATCTTAACGCGAATAGGCTGATTATTTGTATTTCAACAATTTGTATGCATTTATGTATTTTAATTATATAATCTTCCGGATTTTTTTAATGCATTTTAATATTTAAACGTATGCTGCACAAAAAAAAGTTAAATTGATTAATTCTGTGCTTTAAAAAGCAATTATTGCAAATAATAATAATTATTATTAAATACTTAATTATCGGCTAAATTGTTATGTTTTTTAAATACCAGACAGCCAATCTGACTAGTCTTACTTAATTTACTCTTATAGTAGCTAAAAAGATTCTATTAAATTTACGTTTTCTAAAGTATGTGTAAATGTGAAAGGGATTCATTTGTTTCCGTTTTCACCACCAAACTTAATTTTGGTCAAAACTATTCGAAAAAATCTACACTTATACGATCTCCATCCGAATTCCGCTAATTATATGTGATAAAAATAAGTGAAAATGTAAAAAAAAACTAAATTAATGTAAAAAGTAAAATAAAATTATAAAAAAAAATAGTAGTTAGGATATTATTGTAATTATGAAACTATATATAATAGTATGACATAAATATTTTTTCAAGTTTGTATGGCAAAAATTTAATCTTCTTGTATCGATTTTAAAAATCATTCATGATAGCTTGAAAATTAAACAAAATGGCAAACCTACGTTTTGTTACATTAAAAGAACTATTGAAAAAAAAAACATTGCAAAAGTTTCTAAAAAACCATTAAAAGTTTCCAAATTGTACTACCAAAGTATGTATAGAATTATGCTAGTAATAATTAAATATATATATATATATATATATATATATATATATATATATTCATTTATGATATAAATCAAGTAAATTGATAAAAATATTATCTATATCAATAATCTAATATCGATTTTTGTAATATTCTTATAAACTGGCAAGTAATTGAAAAGAATAACAATAATTCAAACAAAAATTTGAGTTTTCACGGGTTTCAAATTCAAAAATAATAGTTAATATTATATTTTTTAGGTTATAATTTTCAAACTATGTCAAGGTTGTATGTTAAAGTTTTCAAATATTGTTGTGTTCGTTACTTTTAGGCCTAATTTTAGTGGTTAAGTTGATAAATGTACTAATTTTGTGTTAGGTAATATTAATTTGTGACTATTTTAAGAAGTTCCAAAAATATAGATATTGTTTATTGAAAGTGTCATGATAAATACATAAAACACAATGTAATACATGATATAAAACATAATAAATTCTAGTATTACTACTACATACATACATATATATATATATATATATATATATATATATATATATATATAT